>VVHJ01022536.1:1781-14265 GCA_015107715.1 Tylochromis polylepis
CTCTCACTCTCCCTCTAGCAGCCTGGCTGCTTCCAGCCTGTCTGGTGCCAAGACTCAAATTTCAGAATTTCCTTCTACAAGCCACATTTAGAGCAGCCAGCGTACTCTGTGTATGTGTGTCTTTGCGCGTGTGAGTGAGCGCGCGAGTTTGTGTGACTTTCTCCTTTCGCCTGTATACCTCCCTCACTCCCTGCCACCTTGTTTTCCCCGAGCGCCGTCCTTCTGGTGCTGCTCCTTGCCCTTTCTGCATCTTTCTCTGCCCATCCATCTGTCTCCAGTTATTTTATCAAGACAATCACTGTAATACATATCGAGTAATACATAGCTGTAGTAATTTCACTTAGAAATACATCGTCAAACGGGAGTCACATTAATGTGCTCTCGTAGGAGTCGACTAGCCATATTGAGGAGTTTGAGCGAGTGGCATTGGAGACTGAAGGTGATTGGATGGCCTGTGATGGGTTGAGTGGGAAAAGGGGGCGAGAGGAGAAGTGGGAGATGGTGTGGATGGGGATAGAGAGGCATATGAAGGTGATTTTAAGAAAGAAAGGAAAACAAACGAACGTAACTGATGGCTTCTTAGGTAGAATACCGGGCCTCTTTTATTTGTACTGTTCTCTTTGCTTTACTCTAATTATGTAGTCTGCTCCTCACTGTCAATAGATCTTCCTTTGTGCTGCTGTAGCTAATTTGAGCAGCACTCTCTATAATGTCCTTTTCTGGCACATATGTACACACATGCATACTTTGCAATAGCAAATTGTGGTTATATAAAGATATTTTCCACTGTTTCCAGTTTATCTTGACGTTATCTGTGTTTATAGGAATACAAAGCACTGGCCAACAACATTTTTCTTCTTGCATTCTCGTTCCTATTTGTCCTAACTATTCGTGCATTACCTCGTTACAAACATCCGAGCAACTGTTTTGAATTTCTCCCAGAGTTACTTACGCAGCTAATGGCAAAAACGTGTTACCATGTGACAAGAAGAGGAGGCAAACTAATTGTGTGTGAAAGACGGGGAAACAAAGGAAGAGAGGGGAACAGCAAAAATGTGTCGGAATCAAAGCTGGTGATGGTGAGGGAACATGTTTTCATTCCCAAATCTGACAAAACTGAACCACCAGAACAAGAACAGCTGTTGTGGCTGCGGATGGATTGATTGCTAGAGAATATATTATTATTATTATTGACAGGATGGGTGAATCTTTCACCCCCGGCTGGATGGATTCATTGAAGTTGCTGTTTATCCATTCTGCTACCAGGTTCAGTGAAACGCCCTTCTGCGTACCACTGCTGGCATTTGCGTGTTCGCGGTTGGCTCAGAAAATCCCAAATGCTTTAACCAACAATTATTTACCATTTCTTTAAATAATAGTTTTTCCTATCTTGACTTTCAGTCAAACACTAACTGAATGTCTAGACTCCGTATCCCTGTGTTTGTGAAGTTTTTGTTTACATGTGACTCACTCACTGGAGGCCCAAGCTGTTTTTGATATGGTTTGATAAAGCGGATGCTGCATGTATGTGTGTTTGCAACTTGGGGGTGTTAATTTTTTTTTGTGGGCCTAATAGAGTCTCACAGCCGCATGCTCTGTGTATTTGATGTGGCACTGATCAAGAGCCAAGCGTGGAGCTTGGCTTTTTGGTTGAGACTTTTGGTTTCCCAGAACAACTGCTTCCTGCTTCCCAAAAACTGGTAAAACAGTAGGAAATTGTGTGCAATAGTCGCTGTCTGGATTTCTTCAAGTTCAAGTAGGTTCAAGCATGGTTATTTGTGTGTTGTGAGTCTGAGTTTGCACATCTGGTTCTTCATGTTTATTGTTGGAGAAACTGTACTCTTGGGCCATACTGCAGAGCCCTAGAGGTCTTTAAGGTGTTGCTAAGATAGAGGACATGTCTGGTATTTACTACTTTATAACAAAAACAGCATCAGTGTGAATTCTAACCAACT
Source organism: Tylochromis polylepis (assembly GCA_015107715.1). Classification (NCBI taxonomy): domain Eukaryota; kingdom Metazoa; phylum Chordata; class Actinopteri; order Cichliformes; family Cichlidae; genus Tylochromis; species Tylochromis polylepis. The sequence goes on from VVHJ01022536.1 coordinate 3,737, forward strand.
TTAACTGTCAGTTTTTCAGTTTTAATATGCTACTCGTTGTTTTAGTGATTTTTTTAAGCATTTATCAGAGCTGCCCAAACACATGCATTCATGTTCAGTCAACACTAAGGCCACCTATAGACAGGTCATCACTATACAGTATGATTAAACTACTGTCTCAAGATACCCCACAGTTCTTGATATTTTGCTTGGAAAATGGGAAATTGGTGCAGTCGTTTATTGAAAAATAGAGTATTCTAATTCTAATGAGCTTGAAAGGCAATATTTAGTGTGACCACCTTTATTCTTCAACACAGCCTGAACTGTCTTGGGAATCTTTCTTGTCATTTCTCTAAGTAGTCTTCAGGATTAATTCTCCAGGCTCCTTGAAGGACATTTAAAGCTATTCTTTGGATGCTGGCTAACTTTCATTGCCTCTGATGGTGCTTTTTTGAATTCATGATTTAATCAGCTTTGACAAGATCTCCAACACCACTGGCTGAACCCTAAACCATGACTGAGCCTCTACCGTGTTTACACATGGCTTTAGACACTCACTCTTGTACCTCTCTCCTGCCTTCCTTCATACAGACTCATGATAGATTGAACCAGAAATTTCAAATTTGTATCCATCACTCCCTCTGACCTGTGGCCACTGGTTTTCAGTCCAGTTCTTGTGTAGTTTGGCATTACCTCAGCCCTTTCTCCTTGTTTCCCTTTCTTAACAGTGGCTTCTTTACAGCCATCCTTCTGCTGTGAAAAGTAGATGGGTCTTCTGAAGAACCAGATACATTTCTCAGGTCCTGTGTCAGATCTTTGATAATTTGTTTCCTATTTCATCTAGTACAAATTATGCTTTTTTTTCTCTAGGTTGTCTGTCATGTATGACACAACCCTGATTCATCCTTTGAGTGAGGTCAGTGTTAAGTAGCTGTCTGAAGGAAAAAAAAAACACAAAAATGTTTAAAAATGGTCAGGTAGAAGGACTGGACTGAAAATGAGTGAAAAAGCAGCCAATGTCCAAAGAAAAACTTTGAAAGACTGTCAGAAAGTCTGGAGAACTACTCAGCAAGGCCACTTTTTTGAAATTACAGCAAAGTCTGGCTCCTTGAAATGAGAGATGGCCCAAGACTTTTGCACTGTACTATAGTTTCTCTAAGGGTGTTCATACATACATTCTTCATAGATTCTGTTTCTGAGGCACTTAATTGTTAGGATTTGATTTGATTCATCTATAATTTTTAAATGGCTCCATTCATTATACGTTTCATCTCTCTCTCTAGTGTGGGGGCTGTGTCATTGGGGAATGACATCCCCATTTCATGTGTAGGATGCAACATCCCTTTGAAAGCACAGGACACAGACACACAGAGCACATTACACACACCCTAATGTCGTCAGAGAGTGATGGGGCACCATACTGCCGACAGAAAAAAGTCGTCTGTTCCATCTCAGACAAATAACAATAAGCCTGGGGCTGGATTCCAATGGGCTTTCTCTTTGAAATGGGATACCAGCATACGCATTACAAATATATCTCTTGTTTTATCTTCCGGGCCAGGCCCATGGAAAAATTATTCCAAATACCTGCCGCGCTTTATCTGGAACCCTGGAATAGGTTAGACCCAGCCGGGAACACGAGGATGTCTAAAATAAGGCCTCTATTACGGGATGGAGTGGAGATGGATGGGACGGAGCGGGAAGGGACGGGGATCGGGGGTATTTTAGGTGTATTGGCCATGTGAAAAAGGCCTTGTTGCAGGGGCTTGGACCCGCTTTAAAGTCTACAATGCAGGCCGCTGTCAGCTGTTGTACTAACTGCGTGTGCTGGGGGGAGGGTTTGTGTGTGTATGTATGCACACTCATTTGGGCTCACACGTCCATTGTGGAGCGGGAGTATAAATAACATTTTTCCTACAGATGTTCTCACCTTTGCAAATCTGTTCTTGGCCTGTGTGAGACTTCTTGGCATGTGTCAAGATGGCCCAAACTAACAGCTTTATTTACAGTAGTGTCCTCAACCAGTTGCCATTTTCTTTTTAAGAACATCGCCAGTATTTATCTGATGATGGTTCTCAGTGTGGCTGGCAACCAGTGAGCATTTTTTGAGGTAACCGAGCGAGATAACTTGAAGTTAAATTTCTCGCCTATTTACTAAGTTTTTGCTTAGTTGTTATCTTACACCTCACACTGAAACCTAGTTGTTTTTTTAATAATCAGCCTGGAAAATTAGTGGATAATTAGTTGTTTATAAACATGCTGATTCAGTGTTGAATCATGGTGACAATAGTGTGGAGAGAATTTAGGAAATACTGGGAAATATAAACAATAAGGGGATAAAGAGTAAGAGTGAAACAGCAATAGAAAGAAGGGAAGGCATTAGACGGAGCGGGGAGGAGATGATTAGAGGAGGAACAAGTTCATAAGATATCAGGAGAGGTATACTAAACAGGAGCTAGAGCTGCTGAAAAGGCGTCCTTGAGGAATTCCGTTATCTCTCTGCTTCTCTTTGGTGGGACCCGACACAAAGTTTATCACCAGCGCCTGGAGAGTCCTGATGACATTTCCTTCAGCAGCTGAGTGTGTGTGAGCGCTACATGCCAGACTCTCCCCAGAAACACACTGCCGTCCACATAGTTCCCATGGCAGAATGGAGAGGGAACAGTATAATCTTCATACCAGTCATGCCAAGAAACCATCAGCAAGAGATGGTGATCTTTTTGACAAATGTGTGATATTGCAAAGCAGCGTTGGCAAACCGGCTACCAAGGCTGGCATTGCCGGTTTAGGATGTCTGTGCACCACCTGCGAGTAAGAGCTGATAACGTCAGCATGGTGCCCATCTGGCAAATCAGTGTAATGTATCACCATGCTTTCGATCGTTGGTGTTTTAGCCCCCTCTCCCATGGGGTAATAATAACAGAGCCTAACGTTAATCAACTCAGAAGTAGCTTCTGAGTTGATAGACAAATCTCATATAGAGCGCACTAATTACTTTGCTTTAGCCTGCCCACAGATGTGTGTCTGCAAGCCAATTTGCAACCCTCATTCTAAGCAATCAGTGTTGCATGCATTGCCACTGATGCGACCTGTCTCCTGTACGGGGTCTCGCTGGTCCTTCTGCCGGCTGTGCATGAACACTGCACAAATTTGTTTCACCCTTAAAGTTTATGTGCTGGTTTCCATAAGCAGAAACAGAATTTATAAAGTAGAATCTCGATAAACCTGTAAGCATAAACTGAAATGCTTGTTTCTGCTTCCTTTGAGTTTTGTTCCTCTATCGCTGTAGCGACTGGTCATGACTCCAGTGACCTTTTCCAAAAATGTAAGCTATTTTGGTAGACTTGAGAAGCGATCACATAGTTAGTGAATTTTATACTCAGCACCTTTTCTTTCCCCTCTTTCTCCTACAGCATGATGTATCGTACCAGATGTCAGATTCTGTTTCTTTCTCCCACCTATCACTCATGTCTCCCATGCATCCATCTCTCCCATAGGGCTGACTCGGCCAAAATGACGCAGCCCATGAGAGGGGACCAGGCCCACCAGCCGGTCTCGGCTCGCAAGTCTGCCAGCCTGTCCTCACCGAGTGCTGCTCGCCGCCTTTACCGCAATTTGTCTGGAAAGTTCCGCGTAGGCACCAACCCCCCTGCTCTGGAGGACAGTGTGGTGTCAGGACGGGGAGGAGACAAGGAGAGACTGCGCAAAACCACCATAGTAAGTCAGAGAGCAAGGGAGAGGGAAAAAATAATAAGCCCAGGAACATTGTAATCTAAAAATAGTCTGGGAAAACACATAGACTTGGATAGTCTCAGGTATTGGCATTGCACACCCAAATATCTACTCATTGTATAGCAACACAGAAAGCATGAAGAAAAATGGCGTTTCCCATGTTAGCACTTCTCAGCATTCACATTCAAGTATGATAACAAGAACTTTCCTATTCTTTTGTATTCATTTTTAACATTCATTATTACAGTTTCAGAGTAATGAAGCTCTGTTTGAGGCAGTGGAACATCAAGAGTTGGACCTGGTACAGCTCCTTCTCTCACAGTACAGTCTGGAGGAGCTGGATCTCAATACTCCTAACAGCGAGGGGCTCCTGCCCCTTGATATCGCCATCATGACCAATAATGTGCCCATGGCTAAGCTTCTGCTGCGAGCCGGTGCCAAGGAGAGCCCCCACTGTGAGTAGAGAATCAAAGTGTACCTGCTGGTACTGATGGTTTAAGATCATGATAATGTTAATGAAACAAATAAAGTTTCGTCTTTTCATAGTGTTATAATACCGTATAAACACATGCGCGTGCAATCTGGTGCTCACTGAAATTAAAGTTGCAGTAATTAACGTACAAGACAAATGTATAAAATTAGTATTTGTAAAAGGTGGGGAGAGAAAAGCTGTGCATTACTTTCGACTTGATCTCTTTATGAAATAAGAAGAATGTTTTTCTTTTGGTGGAATAGGACCTAAACACACACACATATGAAAACAAGAAAACTGCAGTTTTACAAAATTAGACAGTTACAGTTAGAATATGAACATAAACCTGTCTTGGACTTGGCGTTTCCCCAGCTTGAACTCAAGCCTTCCTCTTTGCCTGCGTGCACTCAAACTGAGCACTCACTTCTGTGTACTCAAAGCAAATCGAGAGACAATGCTGCAGAGGCAATTGTCATTAGGTTTTGTGTCTTTGCCTCGAGCAGACAACTTATCATGGTGGTTTTAATTAGTTCTGGAGGCTTAATTTGTGCTCTGCTCCCACACTGGAGACTGGAAATTACAAGCGCCACTTCAGTAAGAGCTTTGAAGTCAGGGGAGCGCTTCTCCCAGGGAAGTGATCAGAAGTCAGCAACACTCTGAAAGTGGGATTTGCCTCTGTTACACCTGGGGAAAGCAATATACTGCTGCTTTCTAATCAGCTTTGCTGATTTCAGTCTGCAGCAAGCTTATAAACTACCATAAAGGTGTGAATGATTAGAGATTGTGTTCTTTCCTCTCTTTCAATCTCAGTGCATTCATCGCTGTCCTGCAGTTTGGGTCTTTTCTCTCCCTGAACCTCTTTGGGTACCGCTGGCTCCAAAACCGTGTGTTTCTCATCTTCTGTTACAGACACAACCAACCTGTTATCGTTTCTCAAATGTCTTCCATGTCCCCTCATGCCAAGTAGCCGAGGCTTGAGGGGACTGATGGAGGTTGATTAAGGGGGAGCTGTTGTATTGAACCAGCAATATCAGCGTCATGTAAATCAACTGCAGGTGTTAAAACATTACAGTCTCCTTTCATTCACACCAGTAATGGATTTATCCTCACTCTACTGACAGTTTCACACATCTCTTTCTGCTTTCTGCTGCCAGTGAAAACATGTTAGAGGCAACGAAGGGGCTGCCATTGTGATGCAATATTAGTCATCTGCGTAAGCACTTTTAATTGTCTGTGATCTGGTGAGCCTCCGCTGCCTTCCTCTGTTAATGATTAGAACTCGCCAGTAAGGCTCCTAGGCTGTTTGTGTTTGTACTTGTACATACACACACACACTTTTTTTTTCAAGAACCGAGCCAGACGTCTTATAAAGGTATCATTAAATTGAAAACACTTGAATGGAAAGTGGTGTTTACTAAAGTTTAGTGTTTGATTATGCTCCCTCTCCAGAACCCCAGTGATTCACGAGACAGCGGGCCGTGGGCGCACGTGCGCGCTATCCACAAAAAGACATAAATAGAGAAACAAAAGAAGCAAACAACGGGACATAATGAAAGTCAAAGCTTTCCTTCTGTGTTTTTTTTTAGAGCATGCTCAAACACCATCTGAGGATAATTGACGTGATAGATGATGCAGACTTTTCCTTGAACTTTAAAAGGAATTGATTATGGCGCTTATTGTTATTGCCATGCTTGACTACACAGTGTGTGGTTACCAGAGAGACAAGGACAGGCAAAGACAAACACGCTCTCAAAAGCAACTTCATCTTCACACTATTAATCCCTTAGTGGCTCTCAACAAGACAAAGCCTTAATGTGAAATAAGGACAAATCAAGACACACATACACATTCATGACAGCTTCTGGGCCTTTTTCTAAGCCCAGAGGAGCTGGAATTATAAATCAACATGAACCAGTATTGTTATTATTATTATTATGATTGTTTCCATCCAAGCTATAGTCCATGTCCAAGGATCCTTGGTAATAATTCTGTCCTAACCTAATTCGACCCTGACCTTCATGTAATCCCTTTTTCTAAAAAAAAGCAAAGAACTGCCTTCAAGTTTTCACACGAGTGTCTGCAGAGTACAACGGAGGTGACACCCAGAAGAGACGCTCAAGGTTGAAAAAGAGAAGCTCCCAGCCACCGAGGAGACACAGAGAGAGCCGCAGAATTAAACACCCAGATGGACATTTTGACACGGAGCTTTAAACTTACTGTCAACAGTGGAATCTAACGCTCAACAGTGGAATCTACAATGAACAAACACAGACCACACAGACTAAACATAGACACACACCGGTCCCAAACACTCCAAGAAATGACCGGCCGCTTGCAGGAGGAGTACAGTATTCGGCTGTCCTCTTTGACCTTTAGCAGCTTTACATCACTTGTCCTGTAATTTGATTTATAGTGATGCATTTGCAAACCGGAGCACTGTTGATCTCTCTGCGTTAACGCCACCGGTCAGTATCAGCAACCACTCGGCCCCAGGTTGGACGTTTTCCCCGGGCGTTACAGCTCGTCTGCTCTAGCGATGCGTTTGAAACCCCTCTCCCCTTTTTGGAAAGTATCTTCTGGTCCTAGCAGCCTGTGGCGTTATTATATTTTTAGTTGACTTTTTTCCACACGTTTTGCAGAAAAATAGCTTTTACAATGGCACTTTAAAGTGATGCCCATGCATGTTCCCACCGTTTTGTTTTCCCCTCTAACCGCACATGAAGAGCACTCCTCCCTCTCTCACCCCTCTCACTTTCATTGCCCCATTTTCGGTGTCATTTTCGAGGTGATGTCATTCCCCAAAAGAGAGACTGCTTAGTTACATTAAACGCTGTTTATTGTGGAATCTGCCGCAGCATTTTGGGCAAACAAAGGCATTAAAAAAAGAGAGAGAGAGGCCTTCAGAAGCACTTTGCACCATTGCAGGCGACGGATGGGTTTTTAGCTATCTAACCCTGCGCATTGTCGAATCTCTTAATAAAATATAGCGTAAATCATTTAGTGTGAACATGCTTTTCTTCATGGAAACATGCACATATCAAAAAAAAAAATTATACCCAAACAGGAGAATGATCTCTATCCCCTGTTCTTATTCACGCTATTTTCCATTTACTCTTGGAATTTTGGTTGGAAAGCCAGCCCTACTCAAACATATACTCCAGCATTGCTTTGCTTTGTCTAAAAGAATTTTTCTGAATTTGGTTTGGCAATAAAAGAGTCTCGTGTGATAAAATGCTTCTCGTTTCGATACTGAAATCATCCGCTGACATTCCCACTCTCACTGTGTTTCCCTCCTAGTTGTGAGTCTGGAGGGCCGAGCGGTTCATTTGGCGACTCTGGTGCAGGAGGCCGAGCAGCGGGTGTTGGAGCTACAGCCCCAGGTGCGGAATGAGGGTCCCGGTGAGCGGGAGGGATCTGACCGTGAGCGCCAGCTAAAAGCTTGGGAGTGGAGGCTCCGGCTCTTCCGACGCATGCAGACAGGCTTTGAGCATGCCAGTAAGGCTTCAAGTTGATTTAGATTTTTTCTTTTCACATGCTAACCAGCCGATAAAAGTTTGCCGCCTGAATCACTCCTGCAGTCCAGCAGTCATCTTTGGGTTTTTTTTTTTGCACCCCTTTTTTTCCCCTCTGCTGTCATTCTGTCTGGGCTGACTTAATGGCTTCCACACTGGGAAGCCGAACACACAACTATGTGGGCATGTATGTGTGTGCACAAACATAACACGCCTGTATTCCTGCTTTAATTTTTTATAGGCATTTCGTGACACGCTTAGTGGCAGACAGCTAACCCCCCCCCCTTCAGAAAGCAGACACTCCTCCCTTGTACCCACACCAATGTGTATTTTGATGTAAAAAAGATCTTTTCCCGCCTTAATTCTACATTACTCATGTAATTTGATGGGCATGTGTGAATGCACATGAAAGTAATAAAGCACAGGTCAAAGGTTAATGTCTGTGCTGTTATATTCACAGTGAGAATCTGCGATGTACCTGTTCAGTGTTAAGTTTATATCGGTTTGTGAAGATTTTAGGGTAAAGATGAAGCTGCGCTGCTTTAAAATTGCTTTGATTTTACCATCATCCACTATTTCACTGCATATCAAACACTTTCAAACTGACTGAGTGCACTGTGCACAGCTCTGAACGTCTAAAAGATCCCATTACAGTAATCTGACTGTTGTATATTCTTGTGTGTCTTTTCCTGTTTCCCTCTCTGCTTATTTACCCGGCCTTCTCTCTGGTTCTCTGTCTCTCCAGGTCCTCCAGATGCTCCCAGTGTAGTTTCCCTGTCTGTCAGCAGCAGCACCAGTCTAAAAGTTGACTTCCAGGAACCTCTCTGTGTCAACTCTGCTGTGGTTACCAAATACAAAGGTCAGCCGTCACACCAGACCAGCCACTTCATTTAGAACAAACCACTCAGTATTACAATATGTAGAGTTACAAGTGGACATCTTAGGTTCATTTCCGGCTCCAAGCTTTTTATTCTTGGACTATTGGAGAGTAGCTTTGCATGGCCCACAGTTCAAAATCCTTATTTAATCTCTACTTGGCCTGTCTGGCTGAAACAAGCTGTTGCTTCTCTCCCGTAAAGGACACAGCTTTCTTCTGATTGGCAGTCCATTGGGGAAAAAATGGACGGTGGGTGGGTGGAACTTCTGTCCCTGAGATGACCATATTAAGGACATCCGCTCTCTTTGACATCATAACGCTCCAAAAGCCTGAAGCTTTTGGCTCATAGGGATTTTCTTGTGCATGCATTATTATTCTAAATTCGTAGTAGGTGTGTTCAGTGTAAGCATTCACCACTGTAGAAAACAAGGAAAAGCAACGTAAGTCTACTTTAAAGTAATGACTAGTGTTTGATAACTAATTAAACATGTTTGTGTTTGTGTATGTTTGAAGTGAGCTGGAGCAGTAATCCTTCATTTAGTCCTCTGCTGGGGGAGATGATAGTGGATGATGCCGCTCAACTGGAGTGCAACATTACTGGACTCACATCTGTAAGTTTCTGCCAGCACATTGTTGTTGTTGTTTTTTTCTGCATTCATATACACGTTCACCCGCTCAAGCGCCCGCGTTTCCTTCCAACTTACAGATAAAATAGTTTCAATCACATTTTATCACCATAGTTTAAGCAGCACTAAGCTGCAGGTTCTCCAGCTGTTAAATAAATGACTGATAAGAAAATTTTAGCTATTCTCTCATAGGAAGGGCCCTGATATTGTTACACACAACCCTGGACCCTTCTTTACTGTATATGTTAAGCATCACACACAAGAAGCAGGAAGCACCAAACCCTATTCCCTCCTGACCACTCGTAAGCGATTTTTGCAAGACAGCTGCCAAAATGATAAAAAAGAGCAGCTTGGTAGCCTGCCACCTAATTTATGGGTGGCATTTCTTAAGCGGACATGTAGACAAATGGACGCTCCACTGGTTGTTAGTTATTATGTGAAGGAAGACCCATCCCCCATTTAAGACCCCCACTACCAGCTAAAGCTCACTCCTGTCAAAAAAGAACAGGGGTCAAGGCAAGGCCAGTGAGTTTTGGCGGCTGGTGTGATTGATCTGGCTGAGAAAGGAGAGGCAGAGGCTCGCTGTCTGCACGCTGGGAGACAGAGATGCGCTGATCTCCACACACGCACGTGTATGCAGATGGTCATTTACAGAACCACTTCCGTTTCTGTTGTAGCCGCACTCAAGCAGGTTCTGTCGTAAGTGTCCTATCTCCTCTCCTCCCAGGGGACCTATTACTACGTGCAGGTGTCAGCGTACAACATGAAGGGCTGGGGGCCTTGGAAAATTTCCACACCGGCCTGCGCTGCACCTTCCAGTAAGTTTTCTATTTTCTTTGCATAAATATGAGTATTTTAAAGCCTGTGTCTAAATTTTACACAAAGCTAAACATAAAGCTCCAAATTTAGGGTGATTTCAAAACGTGCCCCTTGCTCTACACGGTTTTGGCTCACCTCACTAAATTAATAACTGTGGGGTTTTTAGTGTGTGCGTGTATGTGTGTGTGCTTGTCTTGCATAAGTGATTTGTGTCGCAGTCTTACACATAAAATGACCTGGACATCGCCTAATTTTGTTAATTAAATTTGTCGCGCTGGTGTCATTCCAACTTTGCTGTGACATCACTAGAGGGATGACAGCTGGACTCTCCTCCAGCTCTGCCAGGGCGGCTGGGCGGGTTGTGGGACCCTCACTGCGGATGTTAGTGAGTGTAACAGTAGCCTCAGGATGCTGCTTGGGCCCAGCTGCCAGGAGAAGCCGCCCGGGTTCAGCCAAGAAATTAACCGTGGAGTCATGTGCAACAGCTGAGCTGTTGACCGCTGCAGCTCTGA
>VVHJ01022538.1:10516-28476 GCA_015107715.1 Tylochromis polylepis
CAAGCCGCCATCTTTTCGACTTCCCTCCTTTACTCTGCACGGGCATTGGTTCCTGCCTCTCGCTTGTTCACTCGGCCTCTTATGCCATCTTCCTGCCTGTCTGTTCGTGCTCTCTTCTTCTTCTACCCTCTTTGTTTCTCTCGCTGGTCATTGGTTTGGTTTCGCTATCCCGTCGCTTTCCCTTGGTGGTGCTTCGGTTGTAGCAGAGGAAAACAGGTATCCATTTTATGTTTTTATTATTTCCCAGATTAAAAAGCTGATGAACTAAGCTCAGCTCAAGCCTAGCTCCCTTCTTTGGGTAACCTGCAAAACACAAAACAGGTTAGATGTTACCCCGCAGCGGATGAGAAAAGTTCACTTTCTATAGAAGCTAGTTAGAGCTTTTGCTTAACGTGTTTTATATGTCTGATCTGATTTTAGCCCATCCACAAGTCAAAAATCAAACATTTGTTACACTAAACTAAGCAGAACATGTTGATTAACTATTATTATGTAAGATTTCCAGTGGCTCATCCTGAGGTTTTAGGCACTTTCACCAAGTTTTGTGTGAAACTACAAAGTGAAAGATTTAAATTATATTGTAAATTAGCAAAGATCAATGAGACATAAAATGAGTTGGTCATGAGAAGAGCTTTACACTGAATACTTTCACACTACACTGCAGCTAAAGACATACTTCATGTACTTACACTTCAGTACTGTGACAGTCCAGTCACGCCGCCATGCTGGTACGCACGTTCACCCTGGTAGGTCGAGTCCTGGGACAAAGCCACGTCGATTTGCGACTTGAACTCGTCACCCAGGTAGCTGTCCTGGAGGACATAACGGTACACAAATCAGTTGTTTTTCCATCCAAGATTATTCAAATTTGCCCACTGATGCTCTCAGAGTTTAACCAATCAGTGTTGAGACTCATACAGAAGTTTTCAAGGGCCACTCAGACGTACCCACCCCTGAACAGGCACTTTTATCTCCCCTGAAAACAGTCCTGAATGAATTCCTACAGACATTTTGCACAGTGGGAACACACAACGGTTTTCGGGCCAACCAAAAACTGCCTGGTAGTTCCTGAGGTAGAAAACACTGGAAAGTGTTTAGACAGGAAACTTTCCCAGCTTTCATCAGTGTGCTCAGGGTCCTTTAACCTTTTCTAATTCAATCCAATTCAAGTTTAGTAATGCTTTTATTTTATTTATTTATTTTAAATAATGGAATGAATCTGAATTAGCTTCTTATCTAGAGAAACTGTATTCTAAGAGTGGCATAAGGATATTAAAAGATATGTAGCAACTCATCATTCGTCCTGGTAAATTTCAAAAAAATTTCCCAGAGGATTAATACATGATCAAAACAAAGAGGTTATTAATAAAATAGCAACACTGATGATATTTATGACAACAGTTAAACTTGGTTGTCATTAAATTAATGTTACTCTCCGCTGCATCTCCTTTCTTAAAAGGAACAGTGACGTGTTACCTGGGAGAGCTCTGGCTGGGAGAGGCCAGGCTGGCTCATCTGTGAGGGCTGGCTCATGGAGATGTAGCCTTGTGTCAGTGGCCCTTGGGAGAAGGATTGGGAGGCTCCATCCTGGCTGGCCTGACTGTTGGGTCCATTACCCTGACTGGCACCCTGGTGTGCTGAACCACGGACTCTCTGTCGCCCACCACGCCCAGGCTTACCTTTCATTGCTCCACGCCCTTTCCATAAGGAGGTGGGGGAAAAAATCAGAACCTGTCAAGTCATTATTCAAGGGAACTAGCTGGCGGTCAATTATTTTTAAAACATTTTTAAAAAAATCAAAGTAAGTGAATTTTGGGAGATGCTGGGTAGCTATACAAGCATGAGAAATGATGGTTATCAAATATCACCGATGAATTTTTCATTATGCCTTCAGTGGGCAGCAAGTTTTTGGTATCACTGAACAGAAAAAACAAAAAAACCCAAACATCCAGAATAACCTGTCTGCATGCCGTTATTCAGGTGATCTGAGGTGGGACTAGTCCGAGCAATGCTGGAGGTCTATCAACTTTCCCTCCCCCCTCTCTTTGTTCCCCTAGGTTTAGACTTGCAGTTTTAATAAGACACACAAACTTTTCCTCAGTTTTACTTTTGCTGTTATCTTACCTGCAGCAGGGCCATTGGTCTGACCTAGATAGCTCGGTGGAGCCATTGGTGGCATCACCAAGTTGAAGGGTATAGGAATATTCATAGCAGCCATGGGACCTGGGCCTGCCCCAATCATCCCAATTTGGTCATGTGTTTGGAAATACATATTAGATGGACGTCCAGCTGAAAGGGATAATAAATAACAATAAGACATGGCGTGCAAAGTTTTACTGATTAAATTTTTTTTTTTTGGTAAGTTGACTTATTACCATTGCTGCGGTCGTATGCAGAACCAGGGATGAGAGCCTCACGGGCATCGTACATTGCAGTGCTCATAAAACGTCCTCCCTGGAAAACACCAGTCACGTTTAGAACAGATGTATCATTCACAGATTTCACAAAAATTTCCTTATACACAAGAGTTCATTACCATTTAGCAGTCACTGATTCGCACTTGTTCTGTAGAAACTAAACACCTTTTGCAATGAAGTCCTAACATAAAAAAAAAAAAGACACTGCTGCCTTCAGTTTACTTCCTGTGACAGCTGACTGGATGCATGCAGCCTTTACATTCATTACACAAGTTGTGGGAGACTGCAGATTTCACAAAGGCCTCCCTCTCATGTCAAAGCAGGTGTGAATGTTTACACCTTTAATCAAGACTCTCCTCAACTTGCTAAGCAGAACACTCCTCCTCACCAAAAGAGAAACATGATACACTTTAAAAAACAGAGAGCAAAGACACAAAAACATCTTGTGACCGACTGTTTAGACCCTTTTCCATAAGTAACTACTCTGATCGACTCGCCATAATTTTAGGGTTCTCCATTGGGTGGTAGTACCTGATACCAGGTACTAAAATGTGAGGTTGTCAAACTGCATTCCACCGATTAGCGGGTCAATGGCGTCACTCAATGAGTCATGAGCATCTTGTTCACGAAAACACGTTTGCGTCCCATACTAATTAGGTCATGGGACGCTCGGCCACATTGTTATGACCATGCACATTAGGTTGTAATGGAATGCCAGTCGAACCGAGTCAAGTTGTGGCAAGTCGATCCAAGTAGGCAGTAATGGAAAAGGGGGTTTTGTATCACGAGGCTGATCCTGAACTGTTACACTCCTGTAATCCAGCTCTCTGTGAAACCTTAAATCTCAGTTACACAATCAATTTTAAAAAACAAACAAAAAAACAAACCCCAAAACAAAACAAAAAAAACACTTTAATACAGACTTTAACGCACTGCTAAATCCATGTTTGCCAAACTACTTTTTATGTCAAGTCAACTTCCACTGTTGCGCAGGTGCTAATTCCCAGTATTAGTTTGGTTTTATGATGTATGAATCCTAAGTATGATGCGTTCACCGAGTCCCACTCACAGGGTTGATGGTGTTGACCAGTTTGCGGGGCTTGCTGAACTGCATGAGGCTCTCCCTCAGGTTGTTTAGGGGCCCCTCCACAAGGACCTTTTGCTCCTTGTAGTTGTTCAGCAGGTTGTTCCACAGTGGCTGCTTGGAGAGTGCCTTGGGGTTGCCCACAATGATCACACCATACCTTCAGACATAAGACAGCTGATGAGGGGTAGGTAACAGCTTACACAAATCACACTGTGTGAAATGTTGTGTGTGCAGAGTCAAGCCAGTGTGTGTTCATATAGCCTGATCATTAAAAATACGCTAAATGTGACACAGGAGTCATTCAAATCAGAAACACCCGTTAGATTCCATCTAAAAGACTTATCATAAACTAAAACGCTGCCTGTGAGCCGTGCTTCATCTGTCCACTTATCATTTTCAAACCTTCAAAGCTCTTCATAACCTCGCTCCTCCACATCTGTCTGATGTTCTCCATACGTACTCACCCCCTCGTACACTCCGCTCTTCTTCAGCTTCCCTTCTGTCTGTTCCACCTGCTCGCCTGACTACCATGGGACTCGGAGCCTTTAGTTGTTCTGCCCCAAGACCTTGGAATGCACTTCCACCAGATCTTCGGACCATAAACTCTCTTGCCACTTTTAAATCACGTCTTAAAACTCATCTATTAAAAATTGCATACCCGTCACCATGATTCCATCTTAGTCTTTTATACCTTGCTTAGCTTTTCAACTTCCATTTATTCTTTTCATGCTTGCTTTTTTTTTTGTTTTGTTTTGTTTTTCCATTTACACTATGTTAAATTTTATTTTTCTATATTTTACTATATTGTATTATTGCTACTTTTATTGTATTACTGTAAGGTGACCTTGAGGGTCTAAAAGGTGCCTATAAATAAAAAAGTGTATTATTTTAATTCTTCTTACTTGGCCCTGGTCAGCGCCACATTGAGACGGCGAGGGTCGTTCAGGAAGCCGATTCCCTGGTGCTCGTTGGCTCGAACACAAGAGAGGATGATGAAGTCTTTTTCTCTGCCCTGAAAGGCGTCCACGCTGGCAATTTCCACTTGCTGTAATGAATCATGACACAAAGTGAAATTGCATTGTATAAATAGAGGACCAAAACGGAGTGATCACACTTCAAACTTTAAACAATAACTTCATGTCAGTGTACTCTCAACTCTGGCTCTCTAGTTGTTCATTTTATGTTATCCCCATCTCCTCTGTGGAGGAGACAGAACAAAGGCCGCTAACTTTGAACAAGACGTCCTACACCTAACAGCTCCATGTTGATGTTGTCCTGGGATATCTCCTAATGTGTGTAACTATAAAGTATTTCCTGAAAAAAGGGTATTTTTGCACTTGAAAAAAATAAGTCCTCATTAAGCAGTGTTATAAGTGATACCTGATAGAGTTTGGTGTGCAGGGAGCCGCTGAACTGCATGTACTGGACCAGGTAGGAGCGCTGGCCCTCGTACGGGGTGATGATGCCGATCTGATCAGGTTTGGCTCCCGCCTTCAGCAACCTGGTGGTGATTTTCTCCACGTTGGCAGCTTCAGTCCTGAAAAATAGTCAGCATTAATTTAGTAATGTACTGCTTAATAGTGGGACAATTATTTAAAGTTAACGATGGCAAAATGATGCCTAAAAAAGAATGCAATCATGTCCATAGTGTTTAGGTAATGTTTTAAAGCAGAAGCTGAAACAAATTATGTCAGTAAATTTAAGTAGGACTGAAGTAAAATGCCACTACGTAGAAAAAAAAAAGTCAGAACTTACCTGTTGAGGTACGAGGTTCCAGAGCTGGCGATTTCCTCCTGACCTTGAGTAACGTAAAAGAACATGGGCTTGTCTGGCTGTGGCCACTGGAAATCAAAGCCTTTCTTGATGCGGTCAGCTGGGGAGAACAGGACAGTCTAATTATTGTTAAGTTATAAGTTGGTGGATCTTTTCGGCAGCTAATTGGTGTGGAAATCAATTTGCTCCTCCATCAAACCAGATAATGAACTGCCGAATCGTAACAAACCTGCAGTGACACCATTCTGCAAAGATCCCTCGTAGAAAATGTTAGAGGGGAAGGCACTGAGAGCCGGGTGCATACGGTACTGGACCTGCAGGCGGATTGGCCGGATCCCAAGGACCACCAGGCGCTCAAACAGGGACTGCGACAGACCTGCTTTAGCTGCCTTCTTACACATCACCACAGGACCTAGCTGGCAGTGGTCACCCACCAGAATAAGCTGGGTGGAGGAAGATGAGCCACATAAGCGTGACACTTGGGTTAATTTAACAACACAATGCAAGAAGTTAATGTTCCCTAATGTTCAGACTGTCTGGGAAACAATTTACTGAAAAAGTTCATTAAAAGACTTAATACTTGACAGTAGCTGCTACTACAGTTTAAATGACAAAGCTTTAAATTTTTAGTTGACATGCAATTCATTATTCATGAACTTCCACATGCTAAAGTATTACTTCATTCACTGTTAACACAAATAATGACAGAAACTAAAGCAAACAGCAGTAGCTGGGATGTACCAGAGCTCTACTTCAGCTTAAGGGAACAGATGCGGCTGTTTGGGTTTTGAATGTTTTCTGTACCTGCTTTGCTCCCAACACCACGGGCACCATACACTCAGGCTCAGTGGCCTGGGTGCTCTCATCGATCAGGATCGAACGGAACTGCATCTTGGCCAGACGAGGGTCTCCAGCTCCGACACAAGTGCAGCAGATTACATCAGCATTCTGGACAATAAAGAGGAAGTTATGATCATTATCTGCATCCCAGGTTGAAGAAGGTATTGAATCATCTTAATGGACTGGTACAGACAGCCAGTTGAAATTTGATATTTTCTTTTCCTGTACTGTCATGTACTGACTGAGGCCAGTAGAGTTGCAGGATTTTGCAACACAGTAGTGTGTGAATGTGAAAAACAATTTTCAGAAGGCAGCAACTGTCTGTAATAGGGAGAGGCAACTAGGGATGTGGACGACTAGTTGAGTGGATGTTTAAATGTAGCTGCCCTCAGTGATCAGCACCACAAAGACTAGTTAAAAATTAAATTTATAAATTAGGCCACTGGTTATACAGAATAATTCTCAGAGTCAAACAAGTTTTAAGTAAAACCAACATGTTGCACTAAGAATGCCAGAAATCGCTGACTTCCAGCTGCATTTAAAGTGAAAACCATGAGCTTGTGTCCCAACACCTCCTCACCATGAGCAGCTCCCTCTCAGCAGTGCGCTTCAGAGCCCTGTAGCGTTTCTCATCAGCAGACGACAGCTCACCAGTCTCATCTTTTAGCTGCTGTAGTTTCTGAAGCTCCGGCATACTTTGGAGACAAATATACGTCAGATTATTTACACCAGGACTTGTACATTGCAACACTAAACCTGTGATATAACGGCTTTATTTAAAATTCATGCAGTCAGTTGCAGTTGTTGTTGTAGGTGTTTGATATTTGTCATTCCTTCAACTCAAAAATAAATGCTTATAACATGTGCCTGTTGTTAGTGCCAGGAAGCCACTAAAGGGCTTCAAGCTTTGAGTACTAGCATGGTCACATCTGGCAAACAAAGGACTACTGACCTGTCCATGTTGCTGATCTGGTTGTGTAAAGCAAGGAAAGACACAGGAGACTCAATGGCCTCCCTGCTCTTGGCACACAGCCTGACAACCTTCAGTCCAGTCTTATCGATTTTCTCAGTCAACTGGTCCACGGCAATGTTACTGGGAGCACACACCAAAACTGGTCTACAGGACACATGCACCATAGAGAGAAAGAGAACAAGATTTACATGACTGGAATAACAGCTATGTAGCTAACACACTCCAAGCAAAAAAGGGTTAACGCTATTTTTGCCTTACCCATTGCCCTGTCGGGACAAGTGGTACACAATTGTGGCAGAGGTGACAGTCTTTCCAGTGCCAGGAGGCCCCTGGATCAGACTAAGAGGTCTCTGAAGCACCGTCTTCACGGCATACACCTGAACATGCAAGAAACAACATCAATCAATCTGATACTTAAAACAAATGCAATTTGCCAAAAAACACAAAACACTTTTTGACCATCATAACAAAATCTTTCCTTATCTTTTATTTTCCAAATTAATTTACAAAGATAAACTTCTTTGTTGCACTAATGTACAGTAAATGAACCAACTAAAGCTATATTTTGTCCTATAATAAGATTATGGCCATCTAAAGGTTTTGTTGTACGAGTTAAAAAATAAATAATTGCATAATCATGAAGTTGCATTGTCTAAGTCTGACCTGTGAGTGATTGAGGTCAGGAAGTCCTGGGGCAGTGAAGCGCTTCGGCAGCTGGCACTTAATGGTGACATCCTCGACCTCATGGCCCAGGAGTTTGTGGTAAATGTAGCCAGACACTGAGGTCTCATCCACTGCAAACGTCTTCAGGGCGCTTTGCATTCTGCAGCAGGACATAAACAACTCTAAGTCAGCAGTTACTGACAAAATTAGCTTACCAAATGCATTTAAATTGAGCTGAAATCTTTACAAATGATAGTCAAATCAAAAAAGAAAACAAGACACAATGAACCTACTGAATACATGAGGTGCAAATGAAAGAAAAGGAAGCATTTAATGACATGGTACAGCATGTCATTAAATGCTCGGGTATATAAAGCGATATAAAACAGCATACCTATCAAAGGAAGTCGACTTCCACACAAAGTCCACCTGGAAGTTGTGGGGGATTTCCACAGGTGCTCCAACACTGCTCCGCAACTCAATAGCAATTTCATCTCCATAGTCTTTAAACACAGGCTATTAAGGAAATCTAGCACTATCCTTAAAATATTTCTAGTGAGCGAGTGTGGGCTTTGCTGTCTGTGCTTTTCTGTTAGTACAGTCACTGTTGCTGTAAAGGGCCACACTGGAATGCAACATTAAGAAACAGATCGTATACAACTGTGCAAAGGATACTGTCTGGGACCTTGATGACATGACCGATGCCCTTCCACAGCGGGGCCAGGTCTCCCTTGTACCGCAGACAAATCTCATCACCTTGCATCAGCCGCATATCTGGGGTCAATTAAAAGGATACAAGTTAGAAACCTGCACTAACGTACAAAAGTATTTAAGGACAGGGCTAAGTTCATGAAAACACATGATACAATACCGTGCACTGATTTAACCCCACAACCAAAACAGAGGCAAGGGGGGAAAAAAAACAAAACATGCACGCATGCCACCAAAAGATGCAGGGATGGGGGAGGTTGCGTGCAAGGACTGAGGGGGGAATATGATGGGAGCTACATCTGTACCACAGAACCAATGGGTGGAAGGAAAGTTTAGAGAATTACCACCTGAATCCGTCTTAGGAAGAGTGAAATAGGCAATCCGCTTTTTGTTCAGCCCCAGATCCCACCTAACCGTTATATTATCTTGAGTCTGAAAAGGGAGGGGGGAAAAAAAGGATCAAAACATCAGGTATAATTATACATATGACACAGGTATAACAATATTGCAGAATTATAATTATTTCTGGAAATCTGGAGGAGCAAATAAAGTAAAAACACTTGATCAGACAAGTGCCTTATGCCACAAAAACACATTTCAGATCCCATCTGTAGTCAGGAAAATCTATCATTACATCCTACTTCAGCATGATAATAAAATAATCTTCACCATACCACTAAAATCATTAAATGACTAAAGGCTTTTTAAAGACTAAAAACTTTATCCATAAGCAGATGATCATGTACATTTCTGGAAGTAAAACACCACTAACTACATTCCAGGACCTCCAGTGTGGAAACCATGTTCAGGTACCTGTGACTCCTTAAGCTTCTTGTCGTAGTCAGCTTCCAATTTGACCAAAGGGCCAAATATGTTTTGGTATTGATAAGCATCCTCATAACGCAGCAGCACATGCTGGGGCTCCTCATCTACTCCGGGTTTCTCCAGGTCTTCCAAGGTGGCAGTGGGATTGTCCTGTAGCAAAATAAAAGTTCACAAAAACCATTTAACCTAAGAGATCACCCCACAATAAAGTCAACACTCTTACAACCTCTTGACAAAGCCCTGAAAAAGCAAGAGGCATACGAGTGGATCCTACCTTCCAGAGTTCCTCCAACTTGTTGATCTGCTGGGCTGTGATCTGACGGGCTCGAAGCTGCTCCTGTTCTGACGGGATCTTCACCAGCCAGGACAGAAAGCATCGGTCCTGGATCAGCGGCTGCCACTGCGAGCTGTCCCAGTTGATGTCCTTCAGGCTGCTTTGGCTGGCACAGGGCTGCCTGAATGAAGGCACAAGATTCAGGCAGAAGTATTGCTAAGTGCTGGAGGTTTCAAACTTATCAAACTACTCCAGAGCATGAAAACCTGTTAAATCACAGTACTTCTTACTGCAAGTCCATAAGGCCATAGACAGGATTATGTTTACTGTCAGAGCCACAAGCTCTATTTCAAGCTTAATGCACATTAGTAGGGCGGTCCAGAGACAACAGCTGCAGACTCTATAGCTGACTGCCTGTTCACTACTTTGATTGATAGTGCATATTATGTGCTAAAGTCAGAACACTGGCTCTCTCTTCACTGAACACATTGGTGTTTGTGTGACAGAGAAAGATCCACACTGGGGAGTTTATTTCCCCACTTCCAGCACAAACAGAAAGTAACAGTCCAGACGTGTTGTAGTCCTATTCATCTGCCATAGTACATAATGTATGTACAGATACAGCTCTGTGAATAGCACGAGAGCAGCAAGCTCCATTAACCTCCTTCACAAACAGCAATGAATGATTAATCCTAGTCTACTTAGTCAGTCTAAGTAGACCACTGAAGGTAAAAAGTATAAAACCATATCGTTTATGCAATACCTGCCCAGTTCTTTTTATTAACTTTAAGAAAAAAATCTTGACTGTTCTGCTGCCTCTTTTGAGCCGCTTCTATATGTCTGAAAACAAATATGAGCATATGGTGGGCTGAGCCTGCAATACACAGGTCAATTAAAAATATTTAAATATTTCTAATTATGTGTTTCATATAATTTTCAACAAGATAATTTAGCTTAAATTATTCCATTTTGGAAAAGATGAGCTCTCTTTATCAAAAAATATATTAAAAATAAAAGGTACATCAATTTTGTTCATGAACCTTCATCTGTTGGCCATTTTTTCCATGTATCTGATTATTCAGGCATTTCAAGGCAAAAGTAAGGGGGAGAAACCTAAATAACTGATAAGAAAACAGCTTTATGATAAACTTCCAGCATCAAATAAAAAATATTCACATTTAACGTCACAGAGGTTAAACATTGTCCTGTTCCAATCAGGACAGTCCCCAGCAACGTACCTGCAGAGAAGCACCACCACAGAATCAGCCTTAGCTGGGATGAAGCCCAGGAGAAAGACGTTACGACAGCCGCAGTTGTAACACTCCAGCACGGTTTCGCCCAGCGGCCCATCTTTATGCAGAGTCACTTCTTTGCATTTAGCTCTCACCAAATGGTTCACAATATGGCTGCAAGGTATTCAATGGAAGTCAAACCAAACAGAAAATTAAAAAATTGACACTGAGCCAGACAGCAAAAATGGGAAACGGCCTACTTCACAGTTATGAACAAAGGCTGTGAATAGGATACGTTTCCTATTACACTGCTTGGTAGCGTCTACAGTAAATAAACCTGAACACACCCTCCGTTCAACCAATGCAAATACAAGGAGAAGGGTTGCCATCTACTTCTCACAGATTTCTCATTACACACATGCCACATGAACTGTCTGCCAAAACAATGGCTGGTATTGGCAGAAGCGTGTGAAAATTTCTTTGTTACCGTTTCAGGTTGTCAGTAGTTTCACTTTCTGATTCCTACATGTGATGCAATTAAATGAAGGCAAGCAGACAACGCACCTGCCGGATGTATTGCCACGCCCATTACAGAACCACTTCTTGCTGGTATTGCAGTACACCACACATGCTGGATCGTGGATACCACAGTAGCTGTAAGGAACAAACACAGCAATGTTTAGACCAAACACAACAAGAGCAAAAGACCAACTGTACACAAACCCAAAGTTACACACATGATATCGGGTGTCAGAGGAGTCAGCATATTATATAGACCCTGTCATACTGTAATACTATGCGCTCACATGACTCGAGCACAAACACGAAATGTCATGGGAATATGTTGCCCCCATACATGCAGGTCTCTTGAAGCCAATCCAAATTCAATAGGTGTCAAAAACATGTACAGTATTTCATAAGTTCCAATTAAAATGCACACAAACACTCCCAGAAAGTCAATTTAAGAGAGTTAAATAGATTTAAATTCCACATTTATCTGCCAATTCTTTTTAAAAACTTTTACCTAAATTTCTCTGCATCTCGACCATCATGTACATATCACTGTCAATTTACTGTTTAGTATTCTTGCAGGATTATGAAAGTAAACAGGAATGAGATTCAAGCATAGCACTTGCAGTAATGTGAAAACTAAAGCTAGTTGATATTTAATTAAGGCCACATGAATCATCTCCTAGCACTAAAATTATAAAACCTTCACTTCAACCATTGTGATTAGCTAAAAATTGTACAGAATACTAAAAACCGGCTTATTGTGGGGTCCTTGTGTGATCCTGCATGTGTAAAATTTAGTACCGCTAGTGATGTAGTTGACGATCACTAACTAATGTACTGCAATCAGTTCATCGGTAATGCAGTTTGCTGACATCCTGCCACGGTGCGGTTTTTTCCAGCGTACCTGCACGCGTGCAAGGGTAGGTCTTTGGTGTAGTACGTGTCCTCTTCATCCTCCTCAAAGTTCAGCTCGGCCAACAGTTGGCTGGCTTTGGCCACGGAATCATCCACTCCACCGTTGTGAAGACCCTCATCAGGACCATTCACCTGCAGCACAACACCTGCTTTACTAAACAAACTCACCGCTAACGATTAGCAGCCAGGCACACAGCGCGGAGAAAGACACTAAATTATAAGTTGACAGGTTGTCAGTGCTCGTGAATTTTATTTGGTCTTAACAGTTATGCCCACGAGTTTAGTTTACTTAACATAGTTCAAAATAAAGGTAACAATACAATTACTGTTACTTCAGAAGTTTAGTTAAGAGGCTTGCTAACGCTGCAACCCAGCTAACACTGAGCTAAGTAATGCTATCCAATTTAGCGGGCTAACAGGTAGCGCTGGGTCAGCTAGCTAACTCCAGCTAGCGTCAGTAAAGCGCGCTTTCTTGTGCCTTCCTGTGAAATTGAAAACCTCAGACCTGGCTGTCCAGCTGGCTCTGTGTCTGCCCTTGAGTTTGGGTCTGACTGGGAAGGGTGAAGTCGGTGAAGTCATACTCCGAGCCCTGGGTGTCCGCTCCGAGCAACTCCGCTTCCTCGGTGTCCAGGAAGGTGAGGGTCTGGGAGCTCGGCCCGTACGCCTCCACGCTCATCTCGACTCTCTCAACTTTCGCTTTACTGAAGGGTTTCCGGGATTAGTATGAAGACAGTTAAAATCCACAGCGTTTTCGTCTATCGACAATTGGTTTAGAGGCCGACGTTAAGAGTCTCAATTTGAACCCAACAAAAAATGGAACCGATCGGAACCTCGAAAGCGGCAGCAGGTCCAACAGCGGCAGTGACGGACTTCCCCAACGTGTGACGTTCACCGGAGGCTGGAGCGCACAGACAGGTCTCTACAGGAAAGAGCTCTCACTCTGATCCCATTTCCGGGTCTCAAAACAACGTCGCGAAACGCTGTGGGGAAATCCATAAAAAAAAATTAGCAATACTAATACATATAATACTCCTAGCTCCTCGTCGATATTTTGACAGTTTGTTTTTAAATACAAATTCCATGCTTCCCAATTTGCGTCCAAATCTAGCAAAAAATCTAATCTAATCACGTTTTTAGTATGTTTTGTATGGATAACCACGAGTAAAAACTCGGTCCCAGGAGTTTATCATTGAGTTTTAGGTAATTATGTTAACAGCAAAATTGTTTAAAATAGTATCAACCAAGGCAGGGTCTGCTTAAGTAACTTAAATGTGAGCATTTAGATGGCCCCTATGCCAAAATGTATTTTAAAGAATTCAATCAAATGAGAGAAGGTCTAAGAGAGCCTGGAGCAGGGTCTCAAACTTAAATGAGCTGTGGGCCACTGCTGGCACTGTCATCTCATTGGAGGACCACTTTAGTGTTCAAGTAGTACAAAAAAAAAAGCAAACAAACAAGAAAACACCCACAAATATTTCTGAAAAATGTATTGGGGGTTTAAAAAAAAATTTATTTCAAATATTGACAAAACTGCAAACGTGAATGCGTTTTTTTCTCACTCTTAACTAACCTTTCATTGCACTACCAAATAAACAGTGGTACTCTCTTTCTGGCTAGACACGTGGCAGCACTTCTGCTATAATTTTGTTCATATTTAACAAAATAAAAGCGCAGACGTAAGTGTACACATTAGTTTTTGACTGCTAGTGAAAACTGTTTTCTTTACAAATAACTCTCTCACTGAACTAACACAGCCAATCCCTCAACATGTTTGTACTCTCTGCTCATGTCGCCTTCATATTAAATAATTTTTTGCTTTTTAAAGAACTTATTTTAACATTGCACTCAACAACAAACAAATCCTCCCTAACAAAAAAAAGTAACTTCAAGGGCCAAACTGCATTATATTTCTTCACCTCAAATATACGGGCCGCAAGTAGGGGTGACGTGGCCCACAAGTTTGAGACCCCTGGCCTGGAGATATGAAGGTATGTACCAACAAGGAATGAAAGTTAGTAGAAGTGAGCCATGTCTGTGAATGAGAGGGAGGCAGGTGGAAAGGTCAAGATGCAATGAGGAGGTGGACGAGTTTAAACACTTGGGGTCAACCATCCAGAGCAATGGACAGAAAGGTGAAAAAGAGTTTACACAGGATAAAGATGAATGTTGGGATGATTTTTTTCACACATACTAGGTCTTGAATAATCAGGCTCCATCTTGTCTTAAAGACCTCACAGTACCATACCACATGAACAGAGTACTTGTGGTTATACTAGAGTTTCTAAAAGTGGAATGGGAAGAAGAGCCTTCATCTTTCAGGCCCCTCTTCTTTGGAACCAGCTTCCTGTTTGGATTTGTGAGACAGACACTTTCTCTACTTTAAAGATTAGGCTTAAAACTTAAAACTTTTTATAAAGGTTATAATTAGTGCTGGATCAAGTGACCCCGAAATCTCCCTTAGTTACTCTGCAAAAGGTCTAGACTACAGGGGGCTTCCAATGATGCTCTGTTTCTTCTTCAATCACCTCATTTTCACTCTTTGTGTTTATGCACCACTTTGCATTTAATCATTAGTTATTAATCTCTGGCTCTCTTCCACATTGGGTTTTTTGTCCCATCTTCCTCTTCTCACCCCCAACTGGTCGCGGGAGATGGCCACCTCTCCATGAGCCTGATTTTGCTAAAGGTTTCTACCTGTTAAAGGGAGTTTTTCCTTCCTACTGTTGCCAAGTGCATGCTCATAGGGTGTTGTCTGATTGTTGAGGATTTCTGTATATTATTCCAGGGTCTTTATCTTACAATATAAAGCACCTTGAGGCAACTGCTTTTTTCCCCCCAATTGGTGCTATATAAATGAAACGGAATCAAACTGAATTAGTGACAGAAGGATAGCAACAAGAATGAACTGGAAGGGTTTGGAGAGAGTGGCACTGAAAAAAAGACAGGAGGCAGAGGTGGAGTTGACAGAGTTAAAGATAGTAAGATTTTTGTTGGGAGTGAGTAGGAGGCACAGCTCAGGCTGAATAGTTTGGAGACAAAGTTAGAGAAACAAGGTTGACATGATCTGGACGTGTGCAGAGGAGGGATATTAGGTTTACTTGGATAGACCACAGAGAAGGATCATGTGTGACTGAAGAGGATACTAGAGATAGGGTTAGATGGAGGCCAATGATCCACTGCCACTAGCTTGATTTGAAAATCGTTGGAAGATCCTTTCCATAATACTATCTGATTAAGACATAGGCAACTTAATTTCTTCATATTATTGTGACTCATGTTTTGTGATGGTGAATTGCAATCATGTAGATGTCAAGCCAATTTTTAACAATAGAGTGGAGCCTCTTAGTAATAACTGTGACAGGTCTTTCATGGTCATTGTACCAACAAGTCAATTACAAGGTTTCAATAGGACTGAGTACTGAGTCGAAAAGCACAAACATCACTTGTACTTCTTTTATTTCAAAGCCTTTCCTTTTACAAAGCCAGGATTACTTACTGTAACAGTGCTTTGTTAATGAAGCTGAAGAGCATACCTTTCAGAGGATACTCCCAAAACACACACACACGCTCTGATATTTAAAAAAAAAAGAAAAAAAAAGTACTTTTTTTTTTTTTTAACTTCTCTGCACTCACAAAGCCACATGACAAAATATCCACACCTAAAAAAAAAATTTAAGAACTAAAACAAGATCAGAGAAATCTGAAGTGCCACAACCAAGAAATGAGCTTTGATAAAAAATTACATTAAAATGAAATACAAAGCTAAAAATGGCAATTTACAATTTACTCAAATTTAATGGCACCAATTTGCTTAATTATTACTGAACCACTACACAGTGTCAGGTAGTATGACATAAATACAGTGGTGTGAAAAAGTGTTTGCCCTTCCTGATTTCCTTGTGTTTTGCATATTTGTCACACTTAAATGTGACAAATATGTCAAATAAATTTTATCATTAGACCAAGATAACCCGAGTAAATGCAAAATGCAGTTTTTAAATGATGAGTTCACTGATTAAGAGAGAGAAGTTATCCAAACCTACCTGGTCCTGTGTGAAAAAGTAATAGCCCCATGTGTTAAATCATGCATTAACTGCGATTAACCACATTTTTTGGAAAGCTGAGTTCAGTTTCACTAAACACACTCAGGCCTGGTTACTGGCACAGCTGTTGAATCAAGAAATCACTTAAACAGAACCTGTCTGACAAAGTGAAGCAGGTTAAAATATCTTCAAAAGCAACACATCATGTAAAGAAACACCTGAGAAATAAAGTCACTGACATCTATCAGTCTGGAAAGGGTTGCAAAGCCATTTCTAAGGCTTTGGGCCTCCAGTGAACCACAGTGAGAGCCATTATCCACATATGGAGTAGACTTGGAACAGTGGAGAAGCTTCCCAGGAGTGACCAGCCTACCAAAATTACTCCAAGTGAGCAGCAATGACTCATCCAGGAGACCACAATAGAATCTAGAGTAACGTTAAAGAATCGCAGGCTTCACATGTCTCAGTTAAGGTCACAGTTCATGATTCAACAATAAGAAAGAGACTGGCCAAAAATGGCATCCATGGGAGAGTCCAAGGACAAAACCACTGCTGCCCAAAAACAATAAAAAGGCTAATCTCACATCTGCCAAAAAATATCTTGACAATCCCCCGAGACATCTAGGAAAATTTTCTGTGCAGCATTTCAGAAAAAGAACATAATACCAACAGTAAAACATGGTGGTGGTAGTGTGATGGCCTGGGGCTGTTTTGATACCTCAGGGCCTGGAAGACTTGCTGTGCTAAATGAAACCATGAATTCTGCTGTCTACCAAAACATCCTGAAGGAGAACGTTCAGCCATCTGTTCGTGACCTCAAGCTGAAGCGCTTTTGGGTTCCAAGCAGGACAATGATCCAAAACACACCAGCAAGTTCACCTCTGAATGGCTCAAAAAAACACAAAACAAGATGAAGACTTTGGAGTGGCCCAGTCAAAGTCCTGACCTGAATCCGATTGAGATGCTATGGCATGACCTTAAAAAGGCGGTCCCTACTCAAAAACCCTCCAATGTGGCTGAATTACAACAATTCTGCAAAGATGAGTTGGCCAAAATCCCCCCACAGCGCTGTAAAAGGCTCACTGCCAGTTACTGCAAGCACTTGATTGCAGTTGTTGCTGCTAAGGGTGGCCCAACCAGTTATTAGGTTTAGGTGGCTATCACTTTTTCCACACAGGGCCATGTAGGTTCCCCTTAAAAATACACACCTTCATTTAGAAACTGCATTTTGCATTTACTTTCGTTATCTTTGTCTAATGTTTAAATTTGTTTCATGAGCGGAAACATTTAAGTGTGACAAATATACAAAAAAACCAAAAACCCAACAACAACAACAAAACCCAAAAGGAAATCAGGAAGGGAGCAAACACTTTTACACACCACTGTAGATATATCTTTTGGCCACGAACCGGTATTTAGCAGTACATAAATGATTACATGCCAAAATGACTTAAACTGAAGCTGTGTTAGGTGTAGGCAGTCAAATTCTCAGCAGGCAGGGAGGAGGTGATCGAGATGACAAAACGCAACACAATCCAGTTTTTCAAAAAAAAAAAAAAAGAAAAAAAAAAAAAAAGAAGCATTCACATTGCTTGAGAAATGCTGTCCAAATTCCAGATTAAGTAAAACTGAAATACACAAAAAAAGAAAGAAAAAAAGTGCTACAGAAAGGAATTGAGGCCCAATTCTGACTG
>VVHJ01022554.1:0-25140 GCA_015107715.1 Tylochromis polylepis
ACTCACTGTTTTCTGGGCTTCTTGTCCTGAAGCCTCAACATTAGCAACCTCAGCTAACCGTGTGTAACAACACTTTATGGTAACATCTCACAAAAAATATTTAAAAGTAAGAATAAATCAGTTTGATGATAAAAATGGAGCGGAGACAGTAAATGCAGTCAGCTGATCTTTATTGTTCTACAGTATACAATGCATGGCAGCAGACTGTCGACTCATCAGACGGTGTCCTGCATGGTACTGGTTTATCTGTTGCATAGATCAGAACTGCAACAACTGACAGTCATCAGGGGCGGCCGATTCAGAATTCTGCAGGCCAGCGACTTCAAGCAACCCTTTGTGTGTGTTACCACTGTGGAAATCATGGCAAAGGACAGAAGTGACCATCAAACATTATCCAAACCCCTCAATGCCTGTGAATCGGTCCAGTAATGCATTTTATCTCTGCGTGCTTTTCTTTGGATAAATGGCACAGCGAAGGAAGGCGATACTTACCTGATCCAGAAGTGATGACGATAGAAGAGCAGACATCTTTAGAGCTGGAGCACGTCTCTACAGAACTTGAACAGTACTTATCGCCTCCACAGTAACACTCCAAGGCTTCACCTGTAAAATACATTAAAACAATCACCTTCAGCAACCCAACAGTTCACTCACACTGCAACAAATGATCTTTCAAATAACAAATAAATGTGAATAGACCACACAGAGAGCAGGTCTGCAGCTTAACTCACTCTGACTGATGGCCAGCAGCACCAGCACGAGACTCACAGTCTTCATGTTTCTGTGGAGAAGTGTGAGCAGATTAAACTGCATTAAAAAAACAGAAAGCTGAACCACAAACACTTCCCACATGGAAAATGATCCTGTCTCCCTGTCAGGCTTTTTATTTCTGCTTTTTGCGTAATTTCGGAAAACCCACAAATCCAGTTTAGTATTAACGGTGAAACCACGGGAGCAGGTTTGGTGTCGACATCGGCAGATATATACATTTTTAAAAAAGTAGAGTCAATTTCCTTCTTGTTTCTTGAGTTTTCTCTGTGTAATAAAAGGATTCATTTATGAATAAGATTATAAAATCTCTGGTTAAACTCGGGCTCTTGTGTCCTGGCAAAGCCACTGTTTGAATGTTAAGAGAATCATGAGTCAGAGGGCAGGAAAAACCAACTTGTTCTGATGTCATAATCAAAGTTTCTGTTTGCTGTGAATGTCCTCGACCAGCTTTGATACTGATGCAAGAAATAAATTCCTGTAAGTCCAACAATGCTTCAGCCTGCTGCTGTGCTTCCTGTGTGCGCTCTAATTCATCAGTAGGGACACTTTCTTTGGCTTTAATTTGATGCTGGCTCACAGATAACAGAAAGCAGGGTTAGCCAGCTGGTAGATGGACTGGTACTTACAGTGTTCAAACCGCATCTTACTACCTGCGTCATTCAGCCAATCACACACACATTCATGCAAATGCCTTTTTCTATGCCCAAACCCTTTTTTAACCTAAAATTCACACTGAAGAAGTCACTTGGATGAGTGATGAAACGTTACTTCCACTGAAAACGCTACGTCCAGGTGAAAAGAATCAACTTTTTGGGACTAAAATTCACACTTGGAAATTTTAGATTACCCACTGGATTTATGCTGTTTTGGAAAATGGTAAAACAATCAGTCATTTTTGCCTGTAAATCTTTGGATCAATGAGAGGACCAGGTTGTTTTTTCCCCTTTATAATAGAAATCATCATTTAAAAACTCAGGTAATCTGAAAGACCTGCCCCTCCCTCTGTCACTAAAATAACAGTAACATGGAGCGTTTAACATTTTCACTGTGAAACAAACAGAAAGCTTTTAATAAGCAGACATTTTGACTACCTCATGTAAATAAATTGATGTGAGCGGCTGCATTCCTGTCAGCTGCTAAAAGTTTGTTTCTTTGTGAAGGAGACCTGAATTGCATCG
Organism: Tylochromis polylepis; assembly: GCA_015107715.1. NCBI lineage: Eukaryota > Metazoa > Chordata > Actinopteri > Cichliformes > Cichlidae > Tylochromis > Tylochromis polylepis. The sequence goes on from VVHJ01022554.1 coordinate 1,950, forward strand.
CGGGGGCAACGTCCCGTAATGGAGCGTTCATCTGGGACGTCAGGAAAGGAAAAATCATCACTCGCTTCAACGAGGTCAGTACGGCACACCCCCATGTGTCTGAAACCAATCACATACCGGGTGGCAGTAAATGTTCTATAATTGAGACGATGCACGGTGTGATACGTCCGCAGTGACCACCTCTCTGTGTTCCTCCAGCACGGTAAGAATGGGATTTTCTGTATTTCATGGAGCCACAAGGATTCAAAGAGGATCGCTACCTGCAGCGGAGATGGATTCTGGTGAGTGTTTCCTCTTCTCTCCTGACGATGGCATCTTATTTGTCCTTCACAGCAATTCACGTTTTTATTGTTGTTGTGGCGACAGCATCATCCGGACCATCGACGGTAAAATCCTCCATAAGTACAAACACCCCGCTGCTGTGTTTGGCTGCGACTGGAGCCAGAACAACAAGTAAGACCTGCATCCACATCGTTGGGCTTCACTCTGTCACCAAAACGAATCATTTAAGCAACATGAAAAGATCTCACTGCACGGAGAAAGCCAGAAATCATGAAAAAGCAAGTAAAACAGACAAAAAGAGGACAGTGTAGTGTCACAGCCTGTTCTTTTTGGAGTGAGAGGTTATCCAGACACAAAACGTGCCACACTAGTACTTTAAAGGACCTAACGCCTCGTTCTCCTGAATGTCTACAGCAGGTCCAGAGCTGGAAGTCAGCATGACCCACGCTGAACAGGGCTAAGTGCTGTTTTTACAGTTTACGCCTCCTGTTCACCAGCTCTGTGACACCAGTGAACTCTTTCCCGATGAGTTTATGGTCTCAGTCGATTGTGTCAAGTCTTGTGAAGAAGACATGATGTCCTTTTAAGTTCCTCCATAGAGTCAAAAAACAGTGCGTGCTTCAGACCGGGCTAAAGTGTACATTAGAGCTAAATATAGGCTAATATTTACACACACATGTACACATACATAACCACACAACACATCATCCAGCAGTTTGTAGACCCTCCTGTAGCAGGACAAACCTGCAGTGATGTTTCCTGTATGACTTCATCAGTCTGTCTCATCACTGTGGAGGAGTCTTCTTCACAGCGTTGCTTATGCACAGCTCTCTGAACGTCCAGCATCAGTCCGGCTGAGGTCTAGATTTTGGTTCAGACCTGGACTTTGGACAGTTGCAGCACTTTGATTCTTTCCTTTTCAGCCGTGCTGTTGCAGATTTGCTGCTGTGCTTGGATCTCTGTCCCATTGATGACCCATTTTGGTCCAAGCTTTAGCCGCGGGACAGATGGCCTCACGCTGACTCTACGTTACCTTGGTGTAGAGAAGAGCTCATGGTCCATTCAGATCATCGTCACTCCTCCCTCGTGCTGACGGCTGCTATGAGCTGTTTGTTTCCTCCAAACGTGCTTCACGGACAAACATCTGCACTTTGTTCTCGTCTATTCCTGAAGTCTGTGCTTTGTATGCATCCTTCAAAGCCAGCACTGAAGTTCCAAACCCTGCAGTTCCTCTGATGTCCAGCAAAGGCTCCAGGATGTTGTTAGCACTAATTAGCAGGTTTCTTCTGTGCTGCTCAAACATTTTGTGCTAACCACGGTAGATAATGTCACTCTCCACCCTCTCATCTAAAGATGGTTTAAAAAAAACAAGAACCAATGCTAACACTGAGGCTTCAAAACAGGACCTCACAAACTGCTCAGCGCCATCAAAGTGGTGACTTACATTTTTAACTTACAGTGTTTGTATAAGCGAGAATAGAGAACAAACCAATGAGATCAGTGTTTGACCCATCAATATTTGCTATTTAAACAAATTAACCACAGTGGGCTTAATTAAATCTTCAACGCTCTGCTGTTTATGTGTTGAACGTGTTTCCATGAAAGAGTGTGCAGCAGCTTTGGGGGGTCACAGGTGTCAACCTCGATGTGTTAAAAAGGTCAGTGCGCACCAACATCAGCTGATGGAGGACATGTGGGTAGGGCAGGAGCCTGTTCGACACTTCAGTTCCATTAAAAATGAATGCTGAGTAGCAGGTTGAAATAAAGTGGAGTGATCCTTTAAAGCTGTGAGAAACGCAGATGTCACCGTGTACTTCACACAGCCGTGTCCTCCGGCCTTTCTCCTCTGTCTGCAGGGACATGATAGCGACGGGCTGCGAGGACAAAAACGTGCGGGTGTACTACCTGGCTACGAGCTCAGACCAGCCTCTGAAGGTGTTCACGGGGCACTTGGCCAAAGTGTTCCACGTTCGCTGGTCCCCCCTGAGAGAGGGGATCCTGTGCTCTGGATCGGATGATGGGTGGGTGCAGACACACTGAGAGGAGGAGGCAAAACACACTGTCCCATATTAACCTTTAAACTGGTTCAGAGGTTTTTGTGTGTGTGTGTACAGGACTGTTCGTATCTGGGACTACACGCAGGATGCGTGTATCAATGTGCTGAGTGGGCACACAGCTCCGGTCAGAGGCCTGATGTGGAACACAGAGGTGCCTTACCTGCTAATTTCAGGTAATGTCTCTAAAAGCTTCCACTCACCTGGTTTGTGAGTAGTGAGGAGTGGGCGGTACTTTCAGTTTTGTCTCAGCACGATATCAGGAGAACGATGTCCTTGTTTCCTGTCGTTGATCTGCCATTCTACCGAGGGTTAAATGTGCTGTTTCGCAGGTTCCTGGGATTACACGATCAGAGTTTGGGACACAAGAGATGGCACGTGTTTAGATACAGTCTACGACCACGGAGCTGACGTTTACGGTGAGTCAGGCTCCACTTCCTGTTTATAGCGTGCTGTACATGTAAATGAGACTGTTCATCGTTTTTCAGTTCAGTGATCGTTTATTTCACGCATGTTCCTCTCACAGCCTGCTCAGCTCTGCTGAGTCATATCTGGTATCGCCTAAACAAGTGTGTGCGTGTGCGTGTGCAGGTCTAACGTGTCATCAAAGCCGTCCCTTCACCATGGCGAGCTGCAGCAGGGACAGCACGGTGAGGCTGTGGTCCCTCACACCGCTCATCTCCCCTCTGCTGCTGAACGTCCTCACCGATCGGGCCTGGGAGAAGATCATCGGAAACACAGGTGAGAACTCACCTGAAGTCTGGTTTAATCTGCTCGTTCATGCTTTAGTGTTGCTGACACCGGTTTCATCACCACAGCAGATTTCTTGGACTGAAGCTTACACTGCTCTGCTGCGAGGTCACTAACCCCTGAACAATCGAGCTGCTTCAAAATGACAAACATTTGTGTCTATTTTTGTCTGTTATCTATGAGAGATGTTCTAAAATATTTAATTAATGATAGTTTTCAGTCTTTTTTATACCAAAAAAGATCAAACCCCACTCGTGTCTGTCAGTAAAGCTGTTTTCATCGTCAGGGCGGGCGTTGAACTGTGGAGAAGTTTGAGTGTGGAGCTCACTACATGCATCTTTTCACTCACTGATTTATGTTTTTTTCTATTTAATTCAAGTCTTTAGTGTCACTTATTTAACTTTATGACCTTTTTTCAGTTATTTTTTTATTATTATCATTATTATTAAGTGTCTCTAACAGACTTCTGCAGCAGTAAGTCTGTGTGTGTGTGTGTGTGTGTGTGTGCAGACACAGCTATGGTTCCCGGCTCACCACCGCTGCTCTGTGGAAAAGTGTCCAGAGACATCAAGCAGGAGCTGGACAAGCTGAGCTTCGACATCAGAGCCAAGAAGCTTCGCTGGTTCTCCGAATGCTTTTCGGTAACGACCTCAGCGAATGTTACGTGCTGTTTAAGTCTGGCAGTGCTGCGCTGGTCTACAGCCCACACCGTGCTGAGGTGCAGGTTTGTAAAGCGACAGCAAAGCATGGAGCTCTCTATCAGAGACGTTTCGTGATTCAGGACAGAGTCAGAGAACGAGAGGCAGGAGAAGCGTTTCCTGTCTGAGGAGCAGTTCTCCTGCTGCTCATCACGTCCATACTGGAGGTCACAGTAATGAATACTGAGGACCAGAGGTGCAGCTGAACTATACTATTAATTTTAATATTAATTGTATGTAGGTCGCCAGTCTATCGCAGGGCTATCACTGATCAGTGTTTCTAATTATTCAATTCAATTCAGTTCAGTTTTATTTATACGGCGCCAAATCACGACAAAAGCCAGAGATTAATAATAACTAATGATTAAATGCAGAGAGGTGTACAAACACACAGTGAGAGAAGAAGAAACACTCAGTGCATCATCAGATCACAGATTTAACAATAAAGTTACTTTGAATTACTGAGAGGCGACCTGGAAGTATCTGCATGGCAGAATCAGACCAACCTTTATGAAAGCAAAGGAGATGATTGCATTCCATAATTCATAGCAACACAACCTCAGACTGTTCATAAAAACTGCATGTTCCTTTTTCCAGTGTTTAGAAAGATGTCATAGCTTTCACTTCACTTCAAAGATGAAGTGTGTAAAAATCCTCTCACTGCTGTAATAGATCTAAAATCCAAGATTTGCCTGGCGCGCAGCTTCTTCTATTCTGATCTATTACATTTCTCCTTATTAAACTGAGATATGAATTATTTCCCTGTAACACTGAGGTTCGTCGTCAGTAGACCGAGTGCGGTTCTTCTGCACAATCATTAACATTATAAACTGAATAATAATGAAGTGAGCGCGTGCACGGGCTGCTCCATGAATATAAGAGTGTCTCGTGTGTTTGACGGGAGAATCTTTATTCTGTCAGCACAGACGTTTTTATAAAGTCTAACTTTGTGTTTGGTGCTTTTCTCCTCCTGCCCAGGTTTTTACTGTGAGGGCAGCCTCGCTGGTTCTCCTTTCAGCCATTTGTCTGTTTGACGGCAAGCCAAAGCCCTCCTCCTCCACAACCTGAATGTGGTGTTTGCAGATTCAATTCAATTCAATTTTATTTATACAGCACTAAATCACAACACCAGTCGCCTCAAGGTGCTTTATATTGTAAGGTAGACCCTACAATAATACATACAAAGAAAAACCCAACAATCATATGACCCCCTATGAGCAAGCACTTTTACAACAGTGGGAAGGAAAAACTCCCTTTTAGCAGGAAGAAACCTCCAGCAGAACCAGGCTCAGGGAGGGGCGGCCATCTGCTGCGACCGGTTGGGGTGAGAGAAGGAAGACAGGATAAAAGACATGCTGTGGAAGAGAGACAGAGATTAATAACAAGTATGATTCAGTGCAGAGAGGTCTATTAACACATAGTGATTGAGAAAGGTGACTGAAGAAGAAACACTCAATGCATCATGGGAATCCCCCAGCAGCCTACACCTATTGCAGCATAACTAAGGGAGGATTTAGGGTCACCTGATCCAGCCCTAACTGATCAAACAGAGATCAGGAAAGAATGAAATCTGCTTTCGTATTTACAGAATAGAGATTTTAAAATTACTTTGTGGTTTATTTGGAGTATTTCTTTGGTGTGAGATCCCCGCCTGCACGTCCTGCAACCATGGCAGCAATAAAGACAGAAAACATCAGCATGTTAGCAGGACGCGTGTTCATCCTGGGAAAGGCTCCACTGCCTGTGGTGGAGGAGAGGAGGCAGGCTGGATTACTGGTCTGATTAAACATGTTTGAACATATCAGCGTGCCTGTATTCTGGTTTTTACACGTGTGTGTGTGTGTACCAGCCTCCAGGTGGCAGCAGTAACCTGTGGGACCTGGTGTCAGTGATTAATGGCCAGGATGACTCGCTGCTCCCAGCCAGCTACAGTAAAGGAGTGATGCACATGAAGCACCTGCTCAAGTTTAAAACTGTAAGTCCTGACTGGTGCTTTCACCATCACAGCTGACGGTTATTGTAGCGTGCACAGTCTCTGCCAGAGTTGCTCGTGTGAATGTTTTGCTTTCACAAAGGAAACAAAAGCAGCTTGACCGGAACCTCTCCTCAAAGAATGCCTGTCAGCCCACAAACTAGCTGATGACGATAATAATAATAATAATAATAATGATGACAATAACAAGTTGTGATACACCAGGAGCATGAGACTGCTACCTCATGCCCCTGCAGCTGCAGACGTGTGGCATGTAGCCTCAGCTTTTGTTTTCTTGTCTTCCAGTCTGAAGCTCAGGAGCTGACCATCGTGAAGATGTCCAAATTTGGAGGAGGAATCGGAGCGCCGAGCAAAGAGGAGCGGCTGAAGGAAGCCGCAGATATCCATCTGAGGCTGGGACAGATCCAACGATACTGTGAGCTCATGGTGGAGCTGGGAGAGGTGTGTGTGTGTTTACAGGAGCTTCTTCTCGATTTGCTTGCTCTGCCTTCATCCCTGTGAACTTACTATTCAAATGAAACTTTATTTGACTAAAACAAAAAGCAGCCACAGTTTGAGTCGGCAGTGAAACCACTGATGGATTGATGGATGGACAGATGTGCAGGGCCTGCTTACACTCATCTCATAATGAACCTCAGCTGATTTTAACGTGTCTTAAGTTCATTTTTAAAAATACTTAGAACACACAAGGGAAGCAGTGAAGCTGCACCGATGGCTCGGGTAATGTATTCAGTGTTTTGTGTGTTTCAGTGGGAGAAAGCGTTATCTGTGGCACCGGGAGTCTCCATGAAGTACTGGAAGAAGCTCATGCAGAGGTAACCGACACTGAGCATGAACATGAGCCCAGAGAACCACCCAGTGTCTGTGCCTGTTTGTAAATCTGCATGCTCATTGGCTGTTGACTTGTGAACGACTTTGATCATTCTCATTTCTGACATGAAAGGCCAAAATTCACAAACTGCACTTAATGTTTTCTGACTCAAAATGAGTGAAACTCACCAGGAAAGTGTGCACTGAGGTGGGGCCCATCGACTTCCACAGTACAGAAGACTGTCTGCAACCACAGTTGAAAGAATGCAGGTTTAAGGCGATCCTGCATCCATGGCGTATTTAAGTGTTAGGCTGTAAAAGCAGAGCAGCGGGTCCTGGCTCATTTCCACCTGAGTCTCACATTCAAGCTGCTCCACACACGTCATGTCAGCCTGTATCTGTGGCAGGAGAGCGGACCAGCTGATGGCCGAGGATAACGACGACGCCATCCCGTACTGCGTTGCCACGGGAGACATAAAAAAACTGGTGACGTTCTTCAGTGGGAGAGGACAGCTGCTGGAGGCCTTACTGATAGCACAGGTACAAAGATCACAACAACATGGATGCATCACCTGTGAAGAGGGACCGACAGTTGAGATCATCCTAACCATAAATATTTTTAGGGAGCGTGTGAGGGGAACATACATGCACCTCAAAGCTCTGCAGTCAACAACACGACTAATGACGTGGATAACAGGCAGCAGTACCAGAGGTAACACACACACTCACGCACTCACACACACACACACACACACACACACACACGCACTCACATAGTTGTGATTTTTATATCCTTGTGGGGGCATAATGCCTAACCCTAACCATAACCTAACCCTAACCCTGACACTAAAATCTAATTTTCAGTCTCAAAAATGCCTTCAAACTCGTGGGGACAGGCATTTTGTCCCCATAAGGGCTGTTCGTCCCCTCAAGTATAGTAGCATTCCAATATTTGGTCCCCACAAAAATATGTAAACACGGTACACACACACACACACACACTTGGACACCAAAGCAGTGATCTCATTGTAAATCCAGTTTCTTTAAAACAGTCCCCAGCTTCTCTGAGTGCAGGTGTCCCTGTACCTGCCCGGCTCTGTCTGAGCGCGCCACCTTCTTCTTCTGACTCTAAGTCAGCCATGAATTTGTGTGTTGTTAGCTGGAAAAGGGTGGAGAGCCCTAAGTGGAGGAGTTTAAGTATCTTGGGGTCCTGTTCACAAGAGAACAGGACCCCGAGAGGGGAGAGGGGAGCAGGAGATCGACAGACGGATTGGGGTGGGCCTGCAGTGATGCAGACGCTGTGCTGGTCCATCGTGGTGAAGAAAGAGCTGAGTGCGAAGCTGTCCATTTAGTGGTCGATCCATGTCCCCACCCTCACCTGTGGGCACAGCTCTCAGTAGTGACCAAAAGAACGAGGTCAGATACAAGCAGCAGAAATGAGCTTCCTTTGAAGGGTGATTGGGCTCTCCCTCAGACACCGAGTGGGAGGAGCTTGGTGATATGCGAGGGGCTTAGAGTAGACCCACTGCACCACTGACTGGTTTAAAGCAGTCTATCTACACAAATCTGCACCTTTGGCAGATCGTGAACGCAGGGCAGGAGAGAAAGAATGAAACCACAGCCAATTTTTAAATACAACCTTTTCGGTACCAACTCTATTATTTGGGTTATCAGGTCACATTTGGCAGGTCAGAGTGGATAAATGCTGTTTATTCACTCTGAGAACCAGCTGAGATTCCTGTCAGGTCTGATAGATTTCTTACATCACTCAGTTAACACTGTTCAGATGTGTGGCTCCACTGTCTGCACGCTGATCTCAGGTCAGCTTCTTCTTTTTAGTTTAACTGAACACCAGTTTGGAAAACACCTGCAGACCTCTGTGATTCTCCTCTCTCTACAGTCTCCTCCACAAGGTTTGTAAGGACCTCGCCGAGTGGTACTTCCAGAACGGATGCTCTGTGCTGGCGGCGTGCTGCCACCTGGCTGTGGACGACATCGAGGTGAATGTCGCAGTTGCCACCTTTGGCATTTCTTTGTGTGCCAGTTTAAAATGTGGCTGAAGTGTGTGTGTGTGTGTGTGTGTTGTCAGCCTTAAAACAATTTCACCCCGGTTCTTGGATTCCTCAGGCCTTCAGAGACGACACCAGAACTCAGTAGTTACTTCACAAAACCTTTATTCATCACTTATACAGCTTCTAGAAGGGAGATGTGCTTGGCCCGGCAATCCTCTGCAAATCTCAAATCCTTTGTGTGTTCCACAGAGTTTTATAGACACAAGCCCCCGTTGTAAATCCTATATGATGCGCCATGTTTGGGTATGTATGTGCAAGCACGTGAGTGCCCGCGTGTGTGCGTCCCTGTGTGTGTGCATGTGTATATGTGTGTATGTGAATTCCTGCCAGTCATAAAGGGCCATCTCCCCTCAGCCAAGCTAGACCAAACTCAAAACATAGTTATCAGGTTACACGGACTGAGACCCCCACCCAAACATCCCCTGGGGATTTTCCACTAAGGTATAGCTCCCTTTGTCTTAGTGTTCACAGTCCAAGGTGGGGGAGGGTCTCCTACAAATCTACTTCTACTTTATGACACGTTTAGGCCTTTATTATATCCAGGGCAGTGTCAGTGTCTCTACAATACCCTACATTCTATCTAATCCATTTCCTAACTTCTAAAGTGAACTAGAAATATCCTCAGTGTGTGTGTGTGTGAACGTGTGCTTCGGTTCCAGTTAGCCATGTCCAGTCTGATCCGAGGTAACGAGCTGGAGCTGGCCGCGTGCGTAGGCATTGTCCTCGGAGAGGCGGCCAATCAGAGCACAGCTTACTGCCTTCAGCTCCTGGCCAGGAAGTACATGACCAATCCAACATGGTAGGACTCAGATTTTGCTTTGGTGTGTTTGTGCTGCTTTGCATTTCCCCACACACAAAGACCGCCATTTTGAACCATACCATGAGCATGCTCAGTTAACTGAACTGGTCACATGATTTGGTTTAGTTTGAAAACAGATCAGATCAAATGATTTATAGGTATGATTTTGCTTTGTGACACATAATTTTGATTGGCTCTGAATTTTTCATGAAATTCGCCACCAGTCTCGCGAACTGCTCCCTGACAGGCGTAACTTTTGGCGCTCAAAGGTGGGCGGGTACGGACTTAAACAAATCAGTATCCAGGCCGGTTACCTGCGCAGCCCAAGCCTGGAACCAATCAGGACAAAGTAAACGTCCAAGTAGCAGAAACTGCAGTTCCTCTAATGTCCACTTGAAGCTCCAACGGTGAGTCCGTCCTCACGGACAAACCAGTGGGTGACATCACGATATCCAGCGATGCTAGCGACCAGCTGTCAGCTACAAATGTGCTGTTGAGCAAACTGCTTTTGGTTTCAGGGCGTAGGCGTCACTCAGGACAGACAGATGGTTTTAGTGACTTCAGAGTTACAACCACACACAGTTATTTCACTCTGTGGCACCATAAAAGCTGCACACTGTCAAAAAACAAAACAAAAAAACAACCTCATTCTCTCTGTGTTTACATTTAGGGAGCTGTCAGCTGACCTGCTGCAAATGATTCCCGACAACCACGTTTTACTGGCTAAACTCTGTGCGTTTTACCCAGGGAGTGCTACTGAAATTAACCAGCTACATGAAAAGGTGTGTATGCTTTTTTTTTTTAATGTATTTTAAAAAAGATCTGACACCTTTCGGGTAAAATTTAATCTGTAAATAGTTAAAGCCTTTATTTAATAGACAACAGTAGCTGGCAGCCGGGCAGCAGAGCCTGGATGTGGGTGTGTTCAGGTCCCTGCAGGCTTGAAATTCACACTGTATTTATTTCACACTGCATTCCAGTTTGATTGGTAGAAAACAGATGGTATTAACATGTGTGACAATCTTGCTCACTGTCATTAAAGTGCGGCCTGCCTTCACTGGAGGAGTGTAAGGCACTGGCAGAAGAAGCCACGAATGAAGGAGATTTGTTTTCAGCAGTTAAATTCCACCTGCTCAGCCCTGAACCTGAAATTGCCCTGCAGATCGGGATAAACCACGTCAAAGGTACTCACAATTAAATATCTGCATCTGCGCAGCAGCTGGAAGTTCAGAGAAAACAAAGATTTTATGTATTTTTATCAGTATTTTAATGTTTTAGTTAATGTGTTTTAATGTTAATCGCTCATCTTAATCGGTCACAGCAGATGGCTGCCCCTCCCTGAGCCGCTTCTGCTGGAGGTTTCTTCCTGTTAAAAGGAAGTTTTTCCTTCCCACTGTCGCCAAAGCGCTTGCTCATAGCGGGTCATGTGTTTGTTGGGGTTTTCTCAGTTTTCTCTGTGTTATTGTAGGGTCGTTACCTCACAATATGAAATGCCTTCAGGCGACTATTGTGATCTTTTTGAAATTGAAGAGCTAACCGATCATCTACAATAATTAGAAAAACTGATCAGTGTCAGCCCTGCGACAGACTAGCGACCTGTCCAGGGTGTACCCCGCCTCTCGCCCTATGACAGCTGGGATAGGCTCCAGCCCCCCCTGTGACCCTGATAAGGACAAGTGGAAGAGAGAGGATGGCCAGTGATAATGAGTGGAGTCCAGTTTAGTTCCTACCTTAGTTTTAACCATATTTTGTGTCTTCAGGGCAGACTGGTTAGTTCAAATCTTGCTTTTCATTTTTTTCCCTCCTCAGAACAGCTAGCTGGATCTGATTGGACAGTGGATGCCATTCAGCCAATCCTGGACCTGATGAGTTACATCAGAACTGACCGCCTCATCACGACCAAGACCACCGAGTGAGAATGACTATTTATTAGAATCAACGTTTTCTATTTTCTTACCATACAAAGACTTGACTGACCTGTGTGTGTGTGTGTGTGTGTGTGTGTGTGTGTGCAGAGCCCGCAGTGAGCTGTTGATCCTCTGTGGTTATATTGGAGCTCTGCTGGCCATTAGAAGACAGTACAGCAGCATCGTACCTGCACTCTACGAATACACCAGGTACACACACAACACCGTGAGTGAGTGTGCGCAGACACACACAGTGAAGTCTGTGTGCTGTGTGGAGATGATTCTCTATGCTCTGTGTGGCAGCAGCTACTGTCAGGAGCATGAAAGCTGATGCTGGATTCCTTTGAAGCACACATGGCGGATGTTCCACTCCTGCACACAAAAGAGCCAGTCATATTGCTGCACTGATAAAAGAGTCAAGATTCAAGAAGTTTATTGTCATGTACACTGCAAAACACAAATGGTTACGCAGAGCAATGAAATTCTTACTTTGCAAGTTCCCTTCACACAACTACATAAACAACTAACTAAAATAAATTAGAATAAACTCTAACTCTAAGCATAGAAAATAATAAGGTAACATGAGTGCTATGTACACAAGGGTAGGGTGTAGTTAAAATTTAAAAGTGCAAGTAGTTATGCAACACTGTCACAGTGTTAAGATATTCAGAATGTGCAAATATTAAAATTGTTTATATTGTATGAAGTTGTATTATATTGTATATAAATGTCCAAAATTGCAAATTTACAGGTCGAGTTATTGGGAGCATTGTGACAGATAATCACAGTTCAACAATTAATCAGTGTTTCAGTAGCCTGGTGGCCTGTGGATAGAAACTGTTTTTTACTCTGGTTGTCCTTGCTTTCACACTCCTGTAGTGTCTGCCAGATGGCAGGAGTGTGAACAGTGTGTGCTGTGGATGGGTACAGTCCTTAATGTGCCCTTTTTCTGATCCGCTCGAGTTCACGTCAGTTTGAGTGCTGTATTAGCAGCTGTGTGTACTCGTTGTCATATTTAGTGTTTACAGAATCCATAGTGTGAATTTTCCCGGTGTTAGATCAGTGCTCAGACTGTCCTGTAATTATAAAACAGAAAGTTTTTATTAATCCACATTAATTTTTGTACTTTGACCGATTGTGAAAAACAGCAATTTGTCTGGTACATAGTGATAAAACATCTATCATTTCTCTGTTTATGTTACTTCATTATGTTGGTTTAGCGTGAATGTCCCTGAATGTCTTAAGTTTTAATTTATTTACATTTTTTAATGTATTTTTTAGATGTTTTATTTTTAAGAGGTCTTCATCAGTAGGAAAAGTTGTAATATAGTTGAAATTCCAAAATGTATGCCCAAGCCGTCCAAAGGGCCAGATTGGAGTCTCTGCCAGGCCAGCTCTGGCCCCCAGGCCTCATGTTTGACACCCCTGTTTTAAACCTTAGATGAAGCTTTGAAGTGTTACAGGCAGGTTTACATTTTTCCTTGACCATCAAAACAAATGTTCTGCATCTCCTGATTCGTTCAGACACGAACAAAAAAGATATGATACGTGCGCGGTGACATCAGCTAGCGGTAATATCGGGTTCTGATTTTGAATTATTGACGATGATTGTTTGAATCCCTCTGATTTTTGTCACAGTGCTGCTGCACACAAGCGTCTGTGAATGTGTTTCTTTGTGTTTCTCAGTCAGCTGCTGAAGCGGCGAGAGGTGTGTGTTCCTCTGAAGCTCGAACAGCTGTCCATGGAACTGGATGCCTGGCGGGCCTGCGTGCAAGCTAACAGCATGTACGTCACACACATGCACACACATAGACTCGTGCACACACACACGCGCGCACGAACACATGCACAGACACACACACTCACACTCACACGCACACTCACACATGCGCGCGCACACACACACACACACACACACACACACACACACACACACACACACACAGATAATGTTGGATCAATAACACTACAAGGTGCTCACATTAACAAGCAGAGGTGGAGCTTCCTCCTTACCTCCTGGAAATGTAGTAGTGATGCTGAAGAGCGGCCAGGATGAGGCCGGTTACCAAGGCAACTGCATCAAGATACATGAAGGAGATGCATCTGCTGTTAGGACTGATGACTGAGATGGTCACTGAGTGATCGGCTAACTGAAGAATTGTCACTCTGAAGTTTGAAGGACTTCCTGATGAGGGAAATCAGATGGATGAAGAGCACCAGGAGCCATTACGGGCCACTTTGAAATCAGTGAAGAGGAAGCTTTATTTCCTTTCTGTTCTGGGTGGAAATGTGTTCATCACTGAATGAGGATTTTCTTCTCAGGGCTGAACATCCCAGCAGCACATGGTGACCTGTGTTTCCACCTCAGGGCCAAGAAGATGAGTCATGAAAAGTCCAATGAAATCAAACTCTTTTGAATAAAAAATTAAACAAATCCTGGACTTATAATAATTTTATAATTTATTGGGATCTTTGCAGCATTAATGCCAAAAAATGTGTTTGTAATGAAAAGTTTTGTTAAAAGTGAGCTGTATGAAATACTGCCATAAACTCTGAGATACATGGGCAGGTATCATGTTCCCGCCTGAAAAGGTTCTGAATCCTCAGAATGGTCCACATTGGGTGGGTAAAACTGCCCCAAACCTGGAGTGAACCCTAAGTTCATGCAGCAGCAGATCAGCCAGTCTCACCTCCAGCCCATATCAGCTGGTCCCCTCTGACACATCTTATTGGCAACAGCTTCTGCCACAGCTTCATACATACATACAGATATTACTGCCCTGCAAGCCACATTTCAACCCCACCTCCTACTTCCTCTACCTATACTGACTCTCTGAGAGGAGCGGGGTGCTCTCCATGCCTTTAGGTCTGCCTGTATCTACATATGTTTGCAGTGGAAGGGCAGAAAACTATGGCCAAATCTGATGTACTGCAGATGGAAATAAACCCTGTGTTGATTTCAGGTTTAATGATTGGTTGAAAGTTTTCCAATCAGCTGCTGATATATTCATGGGCATGTGTGGCTAAGTGACAACATGAGCTCCAGTTTAGTTTGGTCAGAAGTTCATCACACACGAGAACTGACACCTCCATGGAACTACATTCATCAGTCATATATAAGAAAGTAACATTTAATTATTTATCATAGACCTTGTCAACATCAGGAAGAGCTTCAGAATAAAATATATGACTGTCTCCATCAGTCTCCTCATGCTGCTGTCCCCTCCAGCTCATCAGTACTCAAATGAAGCCAGTTCCGCCTTGTGGTGCTGTGCTGAAATTGCACTTCATAAGCTGCTATTTAAGGAAGCAGAGCATCAAAATAAAAACCAAAGATAAACTCAACCTATCAGTAAGAACCATGCATATGATATCCCAGCACTAGTGCATGATTAATTAGTTATTAGCGTCTTCCTAATAAATCAAGAAATCTTTGTATGAATACATAACTACTCTGCTTCCACTATCCCCACAGCTGTGCAGCTTGTCACCTGCAGATTTAGTGCTGGGAACACGAGCGAGTGCACGCGCATGCACACGCAGGCATGTCACTGGGCTGATGTTCAGACGTTAAAGGTCTTTTATGATAATTCATCTTAAAAAGACGTCTAAGCTGTGGCTACCACTGAAAACAGAAACAATCACCACTGCCGTCAGTACAGCGAGTCCGGCGCTCTCACTCAGTTTAAGGACCCATTGCTTCATGTCTGAGTGGACTCAGCTCCAAAGAAGGGTGGTACCTAAAAGTAGAGGGAGAGCGTGACTGCACACCCCAAAGTGCAGACCACAGTTGCCCTAACCCTTAAGCTAACATAACTCCATCTTTGACCCAGAAACTGAGTCCTGACCCTCAAACAGGCCTTTGAAGAGGAACAGAGCAGGGATTAGATTCCAGAATGCCGTTGCTCTCATGTCAGGTTGTCACAAACAGCCGGACGAGTTTCATTTCTTTATTTTTGTCTGTGGTTTCCTGTGAGAAGTGACTGCAGTCAGACAGCTGCAGGCCACAGGATGGCTGTTTGAAACTGACTCACTCACACACACACACACACACACTCACTCACACACTCACACACGAAACTTGAACATGAAGGTGAACCCACTATTGAATTCTAGCCTTGAGTGGGTCTCTGGGGCCCGGTTAATGATTGCCCGCATACACGGATGGATGCTTTCATATTAAGAAAACAAAAACAAAGGAAAGTGTACATATCATCTATGAAAATCCTCACACTCCACGTAGGATGATTTTACATATCATGTACATACTATACCTGAACAGTTTAAGTGGAGGTTTAAGACTCACTGAAACCTGCTCCTGTTTCATGAAACAAAAACAGAATATGAATGAATGCCTTCAGCTTGGCTTACTCTCACGCTGATGCTACAGAATGTCTTCTGAAAGCTGTAGTTACGCAGAATATCCCATTGTTATCATGCAGTCCTTAGTTCACACACACTCACAGCAAATGTCCTTCCTTCTTGTCCGTCTGTCTCCAACAGCCCCCTGTCAGAGTGTCTAAGAGAAGAGTTCAGGTGCCTCGAGAGGAGAATCCAGCCAAGTCAAAAAGGTAAACAGTCCTAATGCCTCAGAGCGCCAGCATCACGAGCTGCAGGCCTCAGGAGCAGTTTGAGTGATGAAGAGCAAGCTTAGAGGGCGAGGAAAGGAGGAAGCTGCTGGAAAGAACCATCTCGTTAAGCTCCATGATAATGATAACATTAACAATAATAATAATAACATTCATAGTAATAATAATAGCATTGATAATATTTATATTAATAATATTATTAATAATAATAATATCATTAAACATTTCCTGCGTCTCTCAGGTGCGTTGCTCCTCTACGGTGCTGACTACGTGACGGGCTCCAACCTGCCGAGTCACTCAGACCTCCAGCTGTCCTGCTTCACCGGGCAGAGAATACAGGTGTGTGTGTCTGAGTGTGTGTGTGTTTCTGCGCTGATGTGTCCAAAGCTTATATTTCTGTCTTCTCTTTTTGAATGTTCAGGGTCCGGTGTTTTTGCTGGAGGACAATAAATCAGCCATCTCACTCAACGACGCGTTAATGTGGGCGAAGGTCAACCCCTTCTCCCCGCTGGGGACGGGACTCCGCATCAACCCCTTTTAACACATGCGAAGAAGAGGACGGTCACGACGGCAATGAGACAGAAACCAGCGGCTGAAATCCAGGCTCAAACATTTTTTGCCAACTGTATTTTCAAAGAAGCTCATAGCTTTTGTAGATTTTGATATTGGTTAGCCGTTATGTGATGAGAATTTAGCTGACCAAATCATCATGCTTCGTGTGTGAAGGGGACTCTTGTTGAATGTGTTGTACTGGGTAGGACTCCCTTTTTCATTTCCCACAATGTGATCATGTACATACAGGGTATAAATCTACTGTACAAAAGAAAGCACTGGAATAAAGACACCACTGAGTATTAATGGGAGAAGTTCTTTTCTTTGTGCTCATGTTAATCTTCTCTCAGCTGTTCCCTTTAGGGGTCACCACAGTGGATCACCTGCCTCCAATTAGCCCTATCCCAGCTTCCTCCTCTGCCACACCAACCCTCTGCATGTCCTCCTTCACTACATCCATCAATCTTCTCTGAGGTCTTCCTCTTTTCCTGCTGCCTGGCATGTTCACCTCTCCACCTGTTTCCATCTCATTCACACACTTGTATTCTGTCTTACTTCTCTCCAGAGCATACCTCCACCTCTCCAGGCTCTCCTCCACCTGCTCCCTACTCTCACTACAGATCACAGTGTCATCTGCAAACATCAGAGTCCACAGAGACTCTTTCCTGATCTCACCTGTGAGTCTGTCCATCCCCACTGCAAACAAGAAGGAGCTCAGAGCTGATCCCTTATGTAATCCCACCCCCACCTTGAACACATCTCTCACACCTACCACACACCTCACCTCTGTCCTCATACATGTCCTGCATCACCTTCACATACTTCTCTGCCACTGCTGACTTCCTCATGCAGAACCACAGTTCCTCTCACAGATCCACAAAGACACATACTATTATATATACACACTGTTATACTATATTAGCTAGGGGGGCTCAGGACTATCCATTTATGTGAATACATACATGCTGGCATCTCCTCAGAATGCTTTATTGAAAGGCAAAGATCCAACAAGTTAGAGAAAACCCAAATAATCAGATGACCCCCACTGGGCAGCACTTGGTCACAGGGGGAAAGAAGAACTCAATTTTAACAGGAAGAGACCTCCAGGAGAACCAGGCTCAGGGAAGGGCAGTGTGTGCATGTGTGTGCATGATTGTATGAGTGTGCATGCGTGCATGTGTGTGTGTGTGAGAGAGTGTGAAGGGTGAGAGAGAGAACACAGAGAGAGACCACATGTCAAAACACAACATAAGATAGCTGGATAATGCTCGATTTGTTTCTGTCTGATGCAAACCAAACACTTAACAAGAGACTAATCACATTTGACTTTTCCTCAAAACATCTAAAAAGCTGCTATGCTGAAAAATTTAACTTTTTTGGGCAGATTTAACCAAGATAACGTTGGTAAAGAGATGTGAAAGAAGGACGCCTGATCCAGCTTTGCTTATTAGATGTGATCAGGTGACCCTGAATCCTCCCTTAGTTATGCTGCAATAGGTGGAGGCTGCTGGGGGATTCCCATGATGCATTGAGTGTTTCTTCTTCACTCGCTATGTGTTTATACACCTCTCTGCATTTAATTATTAGTTATTTTTAATCTCTGGCTCTCTTCCACAGCGTGTCTTTGTCTTGTCTTCATTCTCTCACCCTAACCGGTCGCGGCAGATGGTCGCCCCTCCCTGAGCCTGGTTCTGCTGGAGGTTTCTTCCTGTTAAAAGGGAGTTTTTCCTTCCCACTGTTGCCAAAGTGCGGGGACCAATCATTCTACAGACCAATGACTGTAGAACCGATAACTAGAGAACTAGACCAAGGCCCAGTAAAAGACAACGAAAGATCATAACCACAAAACATTTCATATCTTTGTGAATTCATTCATAGTGAAAATTCAGCACAGCAGCTGTGAGATCAGTCTGAGTGGACCCTCAGTGAACCTATTTGTTTATACTTGTCTCTTCATGACAACGTGTGACTCCATACAAACCACACATGGGTTCTTGGAGAGCACCCAGTTTGGGAAAAAGACAACATTTTCACCATGGTGAAAGGATTTAATTGGCCAAGGATTTATGAGGAATGTCAACAGTGAAAACAGGGCTAAGGCTGACTGACGCTGTATCCCAGCCCACAGTTCAGAGGAGATAAAAACACACAAAGGATTGTGCTGTACAAATAAAGTTGCTGCATGCTGCTGCCACAGTCCTTTTTCTGGGCTGTATTGGACTGACATGGTGATAAGTATCAAATATGTTCATCCAGCCACACAAGAAAAAGATCAAGAATAAAAACCAGCTCAAGTCCAGGGAGCCTGCAGCACATCTACTTCACTTAAAGCAGGAAGAATAATTTTAGTGATTCATGTAGTGCCGCTGTTATTGTGTTTAAATGAGAAATAGAGTTGGAAGTGCAATATTTGATATGAAGAATATCATAGACTACTAAGCATTTTCACATACTTTCCTATACTGTAAATAAAGATGGAAGCAACAACTTTGAAATTACCCACTGTGTGCAGACTTTGCATTTTAAAGCCTTAATGCCGGTTTTGGCTGTTGCCATGTTAGAGGTGACCTTATGCTAATTAGTGCAGGCAGTAAACCTGGAGCTCAGTCTTCTTGGACGGTCTGTTAGTACAGTAACCTCACAGCAGCCATATTATTGGTCAGATAACGTCATTAAAAATGCTGCAAAAGGCTCCAATAGCATAAAAACGGTCCAGAGGACAGCTCAGAGACTCCAGTTAGCTGAGGTGAAGCCTAGCAGAGAGCTAGCAGCTACAGCCGCCTGTGTTGCCATCGGCCTGTCAGTCAAAGAGGCCACGCCTCTATTCATGTAAACGTTAATTCTGTCATTTGCAATACCAGCAATGGCCACTAGAGGCATGCCCCAGCAGTTCCACTGTCAAGACTTAAAGTTAGGGTGGCAAGATGTCGCTATGATCCTTACAGTCCATGTATATGCTCTGCTAACCAAGCTAGCTTGTATTCACAAAACAAAAGTAGCAGCAGTCTAAAAACTGGACTTTACAAACCAATGGGTGATGTGTAGACGGTCTGTGACCTCACTCCTCGTATTGGCTGTTATTAATTATTAAAACACTGAAAAAAAAAACCCACATTGTGAAACTATAATTATTAACATATAATTATTGTTTAGGTTATCAATAAATATCTCTCATATCTCCCTTTTTACAAAACTCCATATTTATTTATTTATGTTTACACGTCACATAAACCAGCTGTAAAAGAATAACGGTTACAGTTCTTTAAATAACACTGATCAAAGAGGCTGTCGTCTCCGAGGTGGACCACAGTGACGGTCCAGCGTTTCCTGTAACGCACAAAGAATGAACTAAAAAAGAAAAATATCATCTGTAACTTTGGCTTGCTGAATATTTTGGGTTGCAGTGAAACACTGAACTAAAGGTATGATCAGTGTTTTCATGTTATGAAGATGATTATTAAATTATTAGAATCCAAACAGACGCAGTTCTGACAGAAGCTCCTGCAGCATCCACGTGTTGTCCCGAGCGTCTCTGGTGTGCTGCAGTCAGACGGGTTAGAGTGCTGCATCTTTCCTTCAGCAACTGAGTCCTGAATGTCGAGCTCAGGCAGACATGGGCTCATAGGTGTGGAAATGGATTCCCTTGGAGCAGGTGATCTTCATCACAGCTCCGTGTAGACTGGTGTCTGTGATCAACCTCATCATGCCCTCTGCTATCAGTGACGGCCTGCAATTCAACAGGAGGAAAAAAAAAAACACACGCACACACTGTTGTTTTTGCATCACTCTCAAATTACAATGACTTCATGAATTTCTTCACAAATTAAATTTCAACCATTAGAGAAACAAGTATTCAGTCATCCCACAGACATATCATTATGTACAGCAACGTTTAAAACTATACAATTTGTTTATGTAAATGGAGAGTCCTCTTCACACACTAAGGTAAATTATGGAGTTCCACAGGGTTCAATGCTAGGACCAATTCTGTTTACATTATACATGCTTCCCTTAGACAGTATCATCAGAAGGCATAGCATACAGTTTCACTGCTATGCAGATGGCACCAGACTTTATCTATCCATGAAGCCAGATAACACACACCAATTAGTTAAACTGCAGGAATGTCTTAAAGACCTGGATGACCTCTAATTTAATGGTGACTGTTGTTGTGATTTGGGGATATAAATAAAACTGAACTGAACTTTTTCCTAGCTTTAAAAACTGGATTAAAGCCAAATCGATGATCATCTTGGCTCCCAGAACAGAATCTAAACTAATCCAAACAAGTGATTTCAATGGGCTCTTTAAATTTGCCAAACCTACTGGATTATCCTGTCTCAACTACTTAACTGAAATTATGTCAAAGTGGTTCTTAACTGGATTTAAATATGACTCAACAAACAACTGTAACCATAACAACTTGATTCAAATATTTGAACTCACCTGAACATAAAGGCCAACCCAATGGGTTATCCTAACAAACTATCTTCCATTAAAATTGACTCCCATAATTTATCCCCATGATTTAACTCAAATTAACAGATTATTTTAAGCCTAATATTTTTTATTCAAATGTCAACACTGACTACAGACGACTCACACAGGAGCCAAACCAAGGGATCATCTTAAACCCACTGCAGCCACTTCAGTGCCACCATCACATAATATTTATCTTCAAACTGACATTAGTCTAAACTATAAACGATTCCAAATCTTAATCTGAGGAAGGAGAACCTCATACTCAGAAGTCTGAATCCTTATTTAGGCAACTGTGTAAAACAGAACAATTTAGCAACAACATGGAGGACTGTGGATCCCATGTTGGTCTTTTCCTTTCCTTTGTTTCCAGAGTTTAGTCTTTCAGAAGTCACTGAGAAAGCTTTTACTCAAACTAAACTCACGGTGACCTTAAACTAAAATGTAATGATTTACATCACGGGGATTTTCTGTTGTCTCCAAAAGCATGTTGAGTTTTCACAGTGTGACTAATACAAGTAAACACCCACATTTTAAAAACTCAAACAGTACAGCTGCTGTTCTGCCCTCTTTCAGTGAGTCAGTGGATGTACAGAGGCATACATCCACATGCATTTGGGTGTTTGTGTGTGTTCAGGAAATCATCTGGACTCAATTTCCTCTGACACTAAATTATTCCCTCCTGCAGAGCTTTCAGAGTGTCGAGCAAACTGCACACAGTGTGCTCTCTGTACAGTGTAGACATTCACTTTCTTATCATCAGCTTCTCTCACAGCAGAACTGAACCGGTCCAAATGCTTCATCAGGTTTCCTGAAAGATAAAAAGTCTTTCAAATAGCAGTGACGCAATCAGAGCAGAGACACAAAGAAGCTCAGCAGGTTTAAAGTGGAGCTGTTAAAAAAAAAATTGGATAATCAACAGATCTGGTCAGGATCAGGAAATCACACCTCTGGATGATCCGTGCTGAGCAGGCAAATCTCTCACTTGTTCAGCTTCATTCATATGACTGTATGCACTAAATATCAGATATGTCCTCACTCACACCTCTGATCTCCCTGACCACACTCACCTGAGACCAGCTGCTGTTGTAGTGCAGACAGCTGGAGGTGATTCGGGCCACATGAGACCAGATTGGAAACTCGGACTGAAATGTGGTGACGTTCATGTGCAGGCTCACATTTCTTGGAGGGCTTATTGAATGTTTAAAACACAGTTTTTCTCATATGGCACACTGCAGCAGCAACAAGCATCAAACTTTGGAGCTAACGCTGATGTCCTCTGCAGCTTCTGTATGAGAGCGATTGTTCCTGCTGACAGATGTGCTGCTGCCTCTGCTGATCTCAGCTTTGTTTAGAGAACTTACTGTAAAACTCCGAACTTCGTCATGCTGCGTTTGAAGTCGTCCTTGAACTTGACGAACTTCCCCATGTTGTCCTCGTCTTCCACCGACTGCAGCAGAGGCGTGTCGACGAAGGCCGGACACAGCGCATTGATGCGAACGCCGTAGTCGCCCTGAATGGCCGCGTCCTGCAGTGACACGAGAATGAGCTGCTGAGTGGCCCTCTTATCCCAAAAGCCTTCGTGCTGCCCTTTCACTAATGTGTGTGCGTCTTACCGCCATCGCTCTGGTGAAGCCAATGACTCCATGTTTAGTAGCCGTGTAGACGGGCTGGTGAGGGGAATGCAGGAACACTGAAAAATAAAGACCCAGAGGGGGAAAAAAATGATGTTATCAGCTGCTACGGGTTCACTTTTCACTGTGAGTTTGTAACATGCATTTCCCTGAAGGCAGCCAAACACAGCTGCTGCATCTGCACCTCATTTTAAATGCTGCAGGCTCAGCTGATCCGGGTTTACTGAGATTAAACCCAACTCAGAGACCTGTCCAAGCATCCTGTCTTTGAGAAACGCAAACAGTCACGATGTGAATCACTGCTGTTTGAGGGTTTCTGATGGTTTTCATAAAAAATAAAAATAAATACCCATTTCCTTTACTTTGTCCTCACAAACCAGTCTGCAGCGTGATGACGAGAACACAACAAAGATAATGACTAGCGACCTGGCCGCACAAACGGGACCGATGTGTCATGTGACCACATCCAAAAGAACAACACACACACACACACACACACACACACACACACACACACACACACACACACACACACACACACACACACACACACAACAGATGACGAAACAGAT
>VVHJ01022556.1:19117-32022 GCA_015107715.1 Tylochromis polylepis
GCAGTCATGACATGCTACTCTTTGAAAACACAGCCTCTAAACAATTTGAGCTCAAAACGGGGTCACCAGAAACTCTGACCAAAATCATTCGAGCATATATATATATATATATATATTTTTTATTTTTTTTTTTTTAAAGCTAAGACACACAAGAACTACAGGATAAGATTTAAGGATTTAACAAGCTGGATAAATTTACACAGTAACCTTTTTTGGTCAAAAATGCTATACAGTGAACTTAAATCTGAGTTTTAATGATGATCGCAAGCAACAATTCTAGTATTTGTGCTCATCCACTTAATGTTCAGTTTCGTTGTTACTACACGTGAGAAAATCAGAGAAAATGCTTTTTTGTTGATATATATTTATTCCTGTCTGCTGAAGCCTAGTCTCTAGGGGCAATAAGACTAACAGGACAGGCACAGATTACTGTGACTTGAGTGGGTTAGACATCGTCTCTCTGTGTGCCTGTCTGTCTCTCATTAAGCAGTTTTGGGAGCTCTTTCTCTCTAGCTTATGCCTCAATTCTTCATCTTCCTTCGTCTTGACAGTTGGACTCAAATATCTCCACAGACATACTGTCAGCCATCATCAGGATCAAGAAACGAAATAGTGCATGGCTGTACATTAGCAATGCACCTCATTGTAGCTACAGACTGTGTAGTTGGCATCTTGCACAGCATACTTTTTACACACATATTTAAGATTCCAGTACTCTTAAAAAGAGCTAATGCACTCCATTAGCTTTCTTTGCATATCACATATATCCATACAATTGCACATAATAACCTTTATCAGTTTTCCGTGCATTAGGTCTGTGAATTGGATTAACAGTGACAACAGTACTGACCAATTATACTTACATATAGAGTATTTAATAAACTAGTAAACTCTTCTCCAAGCAAAATAGTTAATAATTTAACTGTTTCTGCAGTATATTAGTGTGGTGAATCCAATTACAACTGCTATCAGTAAGTGCAATTGCTAGATAACAACAGGCTGCAATTTAGTTAAAGATACGAAATCATCACTGCACTGATCATCACCTGCACTCATGTACATTTCAAATCTGCACAGAACTTCTTATTTATATTTATATTTTTTATTTTAGTGCTTGTCTGATCGTATGTCTTGCACGAAGTATCGCAGCAATTTCCTAATGTTGTAAATCTGCTCAACATTTGGCAATAAAACCCTTCTGATTCTGATTCTGAAAACATACCACATGGGCACAAAAGTTAAACAACTCTTTTTTTCATGTGTAATCCATTTACTCAACACAAAATACAGAGACATGATCATTCGGTTATGGACACAACTATCAGTTATTGACACTTTTTGGAAATGAACAGGTTAGTGGAGTCCGAAATGGTTGTTGGGGGAAAAAAAATGTTATCTCTGCAGGCTCTATAGTGTGAGCATACTGCTTGTAAAACTGACAAATTATGGAGGTGCAAAATTGTAAGTGACTCTTACACTTCAAGTTCTTGCACTTTTGTTAGCAAAGCTAAGTGCACAAGACTTTCTGGCAGCAGCTTCCCACTTTTAGACAGCAGATTGGTGTGAAAACAGGCTGCAGGAACACTGCTGTCTGTACCAAGCCAGAGTGTTTATGATGTAAAAAATGCATAACTCCAGGGTTTCTGCCAGTGTTGCCAGACCAGTGGCACGCCAGCCCTAAGCTGACCCAACCAGGGCTAAGCATCAGGGAATTTTCTTAATGTATTTTTAAGATGTTTTGCAGACATAAGTTACGCCATGTCTGAAAAATTGTAACAATTAATATTTAATATATCTTGTTGGCATCCTGTTCACATTAACCCTTTTTAAACCTGTATAAATAAAAAAGCTCAAAAGGGGTTCCTACAACTGTAAAGAAGTAAAAAGAAAAAAAAGAAGCTGTGAATGCAAAATGAGATTAACAGGCTGATTTGATCTCCCACTTACACCGAGTTTACCCTCTGCTGCATCTCCCTCCTGTGTCCCGTGTTCTCACAAGGTGCACCCACTCCACCGACAATGCTGCTGGCCAAGCAAAAACTGTAAGTTCTGACGTATAGAGCCGACCAACAGCAGCTTTAAATCCGTACCAAGCATGGTGATGTGACCCTTTTGGTGCCTTATTACGTCCATCTCCTGTAGCAAGGGTTTAATGAGCAATATCCATGGAAGAAGGATAAACAGGTATACACAAAGATGCAGATGGACTTGGATACATGTAACAAACAACCTATTTTGATGACAGCTGGATGGTTTTGTCTGCCTCTTTGGTCCTCTAGAAACTATTCTGAAGAATAACACAACTTGATCTTTCAGCTGCTGTCACGCTGTGGTCTTTGCTCCCACTTCATCCTCTGACTTTCTCATTCTCTTACTCTCCCTTGATATCTCTCTCTCTCTCTCTCTCTCTCTCAAAACCACGTATCATGAGCATGCTGGCGATTGGTGTTCCAAGCAGAGGAACAGCAGGGGTAGGGAGTGGCATATGTGCACATATACAGCCAGCTGTATGAACACACATTTGGATGCTGCCCACAAACACTGAAAAACACAAATCCATAAAAGAAAAAAACAACAGGGCAACCTTGTCACCTGAACTGCCCTTATAACGTAGTTTAAATAAACCTGGCTTTAGCCATAACCAAGTACACAGTATTGTGAAGTAAGTAATGCAAGTAATGCAACTAGCAAATCAGCATATTTTGTTTTACTGTTAGTGCTTTGTTAATTAACTGATTGTGTCCTTGCTTTAGAAATCAGCGTAATAGATATGAAGATATCTTATCATGTGGGAAACTTCAGTTTTGTGTTGTCTTCGTAGCGCTTGTTAAAAATAACACAGCATCCACTTATGCTTGGCGAGCTACCGCGCCAAACATTTTATTAACATCCTTAACACGCCACAGACCAGTCTTCTTTTATGTGCTCCCCCTGGAGGCATTCATGAGCTTTCTTAAATACAGTGCCCCCTACTGGTAAACCTTATCATTACATCTACATGTCAACACAAGTTTCACATTTAAAATCTATTATTTTGCAAGTACTGCACCCAAGGCTGACTTTAGAAAGTGAAATTTTGAAATTGTAGTATCTGTTTAATAAAAAAATAGTTTTTTTCCTAAATCCTTCAGCCCTATCCTGAATAATCTATTTCTTAAATTCTTAAAGGCTTAAATTAAGCATTCCACCACTGTGCAATGCCAACTTTAGAAGTGGCATAAAGTAACACTGCCTTAGCTTAATTTCCCCACCACTACCACAGCTTATTTTATGTGGCAGGCAATTTTCTTACTTCTTACTTATCGTAGTAAATTAATTATTTCCATGAAAGTCAAACTTAAGCCTTTAAAAATCACCTTCAGGTTAAACTGGACTGATCAAATACTTTTAGTGAGGATTAATTGTGAAAAAAACAAAAAAACAACCCAGCTTTAAAACAGCTGCTAGCCTAGCAACACTGAGGCCATTTACTTAAACACAACACTGTTGATTCCCCTAATGTATGACTATCTCACTTTTATTTGGGCTAACACATTTTATCGGGCTGAAGCCGTGGTTATGCTTGTTACTTTGTTCATTCTGCAAAAAAAACAAACAAACAAAAAGAACCAACCAAACAAAAAAGAACAAAAAACAAAAAAACCACACCACCATAACCTTTCACACTCAAGACTGCAGCAAGTCAAGTGTGCCTCAATCTTCTTTAAAATATAGGTGTTCAAGCATAAACTGAATTTCGTTCTTTTGCCAAAATTATCTGCAATTATCTAATTTTTTCAAACTGCTGCAGTAATACTTTTGAGTTCCTTGCCAAATGGGAAGCAGAACCAGTGCGTCCTGTGCTAATTGAAAATATGTGCCATTACGCCTGCAGAGCTGAACGCGCACACAGACCCGTACCTCCAGCTCATCCAATTTACATATGCACACGGCAACCAGAAAACCTTGCACCAAAGCTTAACCACAAATTCAACAACAGCGAGCATAAACAACGCTTTGTGACCTGCATAAAAAAAAATTTTTTTTTAAATGTTTGGGGAAGTGAAGTAAAGCTTAACATGCCAGCATGGTATTGCTGATGGGCAACAACTTTTGTACAGCCATGAAATTCAAGGAGTAACCTAAATTACAGACTTTTCTTTTCAGGAGTTCAAGGACAATGGCCTTCATTTACTAATACGTGTGTAAAAACTTTTTACCCTACGCAAAAAACAAGTGTGTACTCACAAGCGCGTAGCCATCCAAACAACTCCTGTGCAAAATGTGATCCTTTAATCATTTATTTACACTTGTTTGTTCATGTTTCCACAACGAATAGAAAGGAAGTTGTAGAGCTGACGATGACAGACAACAGTTGTGACTTGGAACCAGTTCTAATTTCATTATGCATATGCTTCAAATAAACAAAATTACGTTCCATGGTCAACAAGTCCTTTATTAAATGTTTGATTCTTCTTTTTCCCCCCATTTTGCCTTTCTCTGCAGAACAGGAATTAGCAAGGGGGGAAAAAAAGAGAAAATAATGATGCTGTAAAATGCTATGCTTGTCACATGACAAACAACATCTGCTTGTAACCTCACTCAAAAAGGAGGGTGACAGCACACCTGAAATTGTACAGATGAAGATATAGGAAAGTCTGTCTTCGGATCCTCATCTCGCTCAATCTAAATGATAACCAGCCAACACTTTAATCCCCAGTCACTCAAGCCGATACCTTAGCTGTCCTTCTGTGAATCAGCTTCCTTGAAATAACAGCATTACATCAGTAACAAGCTTCACTCCCAGATACCCCAACAATATTCCTCAGAGTGTTTGATTTCTACAAGTTTGAGCATACAGTTAGTTTCTGTTGGTGTTCCTAAACAGAACTAAAGCCACGTCCATGTCCAACTGATTAAAAAAAAAGCAACAAGATACTATATCTCTCAATAAAATGGAAACATGCAACAGCAGTTTTGAATTATGTGGCTATTCCTTCAGCATTCACTGTAACGGCATCACTGCCGCAAAAATAATTTTTTCATATTACAGGAAGTCATGACAGTAGTGCTATAATACCAAAGCCTAACCTGGCACTGTAATACTTTCCATTCACTCCCCAATCCATCAATCAGCAAACCTAATTAAAAAGAAAAGTCATTGAAATCAGAAATCCTGCACATTGTCAAACACAACTGAAATGCTTCAGAGGATCCTGTTACGGCCACAATGAATGGTTCAGAAGTCTTGAAAACAGGATGCTGGGTGAGAAAAGGCAGGGCAGTGTGGGCGCTGGAAGAGTATAGCACGACAATGTATAACAAGCTGGAAATATATGGAAACTATAGACTGTCTTACGAATGCACAAGACAGATATTATACTAATAAAAGTTGGAGTGGGATCAATCAACAAATCAGTCAAACCAGCCCTAAGCACGATCCTTCTTGGTTATAATGGTTCAGAAGACTGAGGGGATATTTGTTGAGCAACGAGCAATCACAGTTTAATACTTCTAAATATTAGTCACACACACACACTCTCTCTCTCCCTCTCTCAATAAAGGGGAACTGCAATATTTTTGAAAATGCAGGACAGGAAATGACATGCTCAAGAGTGTAATGATTGTCACAGTGTTATTAATCAAATACTGCTTTGTAATAAAAGTGCTGTAATATATTGACCACTGGGAACAGCTTCCATCAGGAAATAATCTAATTAAACTATGCAATCAATCCTTGCGGCTTATCAGAATTCCGTTGTCTGTAACAGCCTTCATCACAAAGGCCAATTAGTTAGTGTTGCTGCAAAATTAGCAATAAACTTACAGACATGTTTCCAGAGCCAACTGGTAAATCTGGTAAACTCATTCACACAACCACAGATTTTCAAATCCAA
This sequence comes from Tylochromis polylepis, assembly GCA_015107715.1. Taxonomy (NCBI): domain Eukaryota; kingdom Metazoa; phylum Chordata; class Actinopteri; order Cichliformes; family Cichlidae; genus Tylochromis; species Tylochromis polylepis. The sequence goes on from VVHJ01022556.1 coordinate 24,994, forward strand.
GTTTTGTTTCCAGTTTTTTTTTTTTCCTTCCTTACGCCTACCACAACCTCCTGTGGGAAACCCTTTATGACTTAAAATCCCCTCTAATCTTCGTGGAAACTCAAAATCAACGACTCATTTCCCAATGTGCTGTTTGTTTAAGCTCAGGCTCAGGGCCAATGATTTCTAAAGGTAGCAGGAACACACACTACTGGGGCCACCTGACATCTTCACTCCAGCATCTTTGTTAATCATCAGCTTCTTATCACAGCCATATTATATAAATAACACAATGTTCTGAGCTGAATAAATAGAAAAACTATGTACAGGGTTCTGAACCACGCTGAAGATGATGGATACCTTACTGGCCAGAATTAAAGTGGTAAATGGACTGGTTATTTATGCTTTTGTGTGTAATTCTTTCAAACATTCATACAGTGCTTTTAACCACACGTGGTCAAAATAGGGCCTGATAGCTAAATCGGACCCATGGACTGGATAGAAACTGTGTGCAAAAATCCTAAAAAACAAAACAAAAGCAAAATAACCCCTAAAAAGAAGATAAAAAAAGGCAGCACTATGTTAATGAAGCTCAACATGAAGGACCGACTTAACTTGAGTCGGTCAACTGAAGGTGCCCCTTTTAAGACTGTTTTGGCCATCGCAAATTATTCATTATTAATATAGGAATGGGTTTGTACATAAACAGAAACTGTTTAATCTTTTCTTCATTCAGTGAGGTAGTTTCTTGGTTTATGAAACAGCAGCTCAAGCACTCCAGGCTGGCAAATAGCCCGTTTTGAAACAATATCAAAATCACTGAGTTTAATACATCTCTACAACATGTCCAACATTTTGCTATTAAATTCATCAAATACATGGCCATTAACTTAAATTGTCTATAATATGGTCCTCTGGAAAAAAAAAAAAAGTACAGCCCTCTTCCACTTTTTACCTACATACATGCACACAAATACATACAGGAAACTAGACGATACCCTGTTTAGATAATATTTTTGACTATAGCCTGCAAGTCTTATTTGTAGCACTACTGTATCCAGGTTAGCTGGCTTTAGCCCTCGTCAGCACTGGCAGGGGAATATGAAAGCTCTGCTAATGTGTTTTACTGTCACAGGAAATTAATTTATTACAAGCAGGGAAAATACTCAGCTGTCATAGACAAGCTGGGCCAACACTGTGGGAAATAAACAGGAGAAATTCAGCATTATTTTGTGCAATTTTTAAAGCTAAAAGTACACTGCAGAGTTGATTGGATTATTTAAGAGATTAAAGAAATGAGGTGATTTTAGGTAACTGTTTTATAAGTTATTTCATACTTGTTGTCTTTTCTTGTTGAGATTATTCAGAATTTTACCTTCTGCTTAGCAAGAATAAACAGAACCCTGATGGATGTTAAAAACCAAGGTTCATGCTGAGCAATGAATGTTTTTGTACTGTTACAGTTTACAACAGTTTACAAGCTACATAATCAAATGAACAAGACATACAGAATCACTGTGAGTAAGGCTGTAAGCTATCAGTGTCCCTCAGCTTTACTTTTAAGCCACAGTTTAAGTAGTCTGCCTCCTTTTTTGCTTTGTTTTGAGGTACAATATTTGTTAGGGTTGGAGTGGAAGGTGAATAATAACAATTTAAAAAAAAAAAAAAAAAGAAGCTATTTTTGACTGCGGGCATGATTACTCAATCATGACTGGACCCAAGTACAAAACAGGGCGTGCCACATCTAATTGTAATTTGAGACCTTGGACGCTTGTATCACAGACACTATCTGTTTCAGAGCTGTTACACACCTAATAGATTTGGCATGATGCACTGCTCAGCACCTCTGACGTCACATCAGCTCTTTCTCTCAACAGTGGATCAGTGGCACAATCAGAAGGAGAGAGAGATCCCGGACTTTACTGGGCCAACTTTCCAGGACAAAGTCAGCACCTCATAACTTGCCTGTTTCTGAGCAGCATCCAGTGATAGAAAAGGTGATAACAGAAGTGCTCTCAGGAGGTCTTTTCTCTGCATTTGCTTTTACTACTGATCGCAACTGTTCTCATATAAAAAAACAAAAACAAAAAAAAACCACACATGTAGTATATTAAGTGTATGACTGTAGTATTTTAATCAGATGTTTGCAGAATACAATTTTCTTAAAAAACAAAGAAAATCCATTCACTTTGAATTTGGAAATAAAATCAAAAATAGTAAACCTCATTCTAATAAACTATGCCACACAATTCTAATATACTGATAATACCCAAAAACTGTGGTCCAGCTTTCCGGTGCAATCACAACCACTAGAAACAATTCACCAAACCACAAAGCCAATATAGCGGAAAAGCTTGTGTTGTGAATGCGTCTTGCACAACTTGATTAAGAAAGACACTGGAGACTGTGTTGGTGAGAGTCAAAATGATTCTGGGTATTCTACTCTGGTCTAAAGTTTTGCCCTGGTGAGAGGTTTAGAGAATGTATGAAGCAAATAAAACCAAAGTAAAACCAAGTAACCCCCCCGTAACACATAGTAATTGTTCCAGTGGCTCAGTGAAAATCCTTCAAGCTGATAAACTGGAGTGCAAGTGTAAACCTGTGAAGAAGTCTGCATTTCCAGGGCAAAACTACAACTTCCAAAGCAGCAGCATATGTAGGAGCCTTGATATAAGTGATGTTCATTCCACTTAAGGTTATTCATTACCAAAACAGGCAACAGTGTAAAACGCTGCCCTTCCCCTTCCTCTGTAATCTGACAGCAAGATATAGAATGGCTTCTAAAATAAGAGCTGAATCCACACTCCAAGCCTAGTCACTTCCATATCTCACAGTATGAGGGCCAGAAATGAAAAAGCTCAGCAGTTTTCTAATGAGACTATAACAAATGGAAGGGATATATTTAGGTTATTACAACATCAGCAGCACACACGCAGGTTTGAACATGGGTTTCTGTGTATGCCTGATAAATTTATGACAGTACCCACAATTAGTCAGATGCTTTCTAAAGTACAGTGCTTAGGCGGAATTTACTGTGCTGCAGACAAGAAAAAAAAAAAAAGGTTTGCAAAGGCTTTGTTTTAACTTCAGTCACTTCAATCACAGGCAAAATATTTAGACACGATGGCCATTCTCTCAGAGCATTGTAAATTGGTTGTAAGCAGACAGTTGTGCAGCAAAGCAGAAACAAGATTTTCTACTTCCCATGTAGCATTACAGAACTATGCACTTTACTATAAATAGTAGATAACAGAAAAGTACATAGATTTCTGTTAAATAATATAGCACAGGTACTGATTTTAATGTATCTGGGCCAATAGCACCAAAGGTTCTTGCCAGCGTAAAACTCAAGTCTAAACCAAGAAAAACTCTGTTTAATCAAAGAAACAAAGTTGCTTTGGAAGTATTTGTGCATCCCCTGAGTACCAACGCCACCTGGAATCAAGTTGGTCGCCATACAGATGTTGATTTAGGTTTTTTATACAACAGAAAAAGAAAGACAGGCCAAGGAGCTTGGAAAGAAAGCAACTGGACTTCTTTAAGTTTCTTAAAGACATTTCACCTCTTATCCAAAAAGCGTCTTCAATTCTTAAAGAACTGTTCAAAGAAAGTGTCCCGATATATATATACTGACTTTATCCAAACTTAATGATTTCTCATCTTCTTCCAAAAAAATAAAAACTAAAAACAATGGCACAGTGCCCAAAGCTAATCACACTACATAGAGGTTGAATGTTAAGCTGAAAGATTACATGGAACAGGAAACAAAAAACCTACAGTCGAGTTCACTTGAAAGAAATCTAAGAACAACAACAAAGCTCAAATAATTTTGGACAACTGCTCCAGTGGACAATTTTGAATGTTTTTAATCGCTCAGTTTCACTCCATCACAAAGAAGTTCTTTGTATATCATGATTTCTCTGTCTTCTATGCAGAATGGGCAAAGCTGAAGGACCAACAACAGCATAAATGTGAACAAAAGTGCCCGCACTACCGGCTGTCCCACATGTTTTTGATAGCATTTTTGTTACTGTTACATTGTATTACTCATTGTTGATTATTGTGTTTACTGTGTATATACATAATACTTGTTCTACTTGGGTGATCCTGTGAAATGAGGCTATGCTGACAACAGCTGTCCAAGTCAATTATTGATATGTAGTAGTCCATTGTGAGAATGTTTATAAGGGCATTTACTATAAGTGAATCAGCTCTCTGTAAAAATAATGAACAGGCATTACTATTGTGTTGCTAGAGTTTCTATTTCATATTGAATCTCCTGCCAATTCAATTTGATCTCAGTTATTTCAATGCTTTCTAGGATAACAGGTGTGCAAATGCAAAACAGATGTATTTTAGGTAATGTGTCTTGGGAAACTGGCATTATTTCAAAGCCACATATACCAAATATACCTCAAGTGCAAAACAGGAAGGCTATGAAAAGCAATGTATTTATTTTATTGCGTTAAGTGTTTCTATTTTCTATAAGTCATAGGCGTCACTTTACTTGTGGTTTACTTACTGGTTAGTGGGAGGTGCAGAGAGTGGGAACGTCACCTCTTCTTCGTCGATTTCCATCCCATCTTGCATGTCGCTTTCATCCACAGTGCCACCGAGCCCCCCACAGCTAGGAGGCGGAGGAGGTGGTGGTGGAAGTGGTGGGAAGACAGTGGGCCCATCCGGGCCTGTTGACGTGGGTGAGATCCGACTAGCTGGACCCTCCATAGTTGGAGAACAGCACATGCCGCCCACTGTCCCTGAGCTTGTTCCTTGAAAAACTGAATGTCCACCTCCTGCTACGCCACTCCCTGCTGCTTGTCCGATCATATCCCCACTAGGCATAGAGCAATAGATCATATTCATCTCTGAAAGTGAGTCCGGAGATGTGTTTGAATGTCGGGTGGCTGGTGCCGGCCCTTGCCCCAAATCAGTGGTTGGGACTGTGCTCCGCTTGGGATAGCATGGGAAAGGGGCCGTCATCTCCGGGCCTCCTCCGCCTGCCACCCCTGTCGCGACCGAGCCCGTATCCTCACTGCTGACCTCCGCTGCCATCATAGTAGAAAAATACGTAGAGGGGAGAAAGTCCAGAAGGGAACCTGCCCTTCCCCTCTGTTTTCACAATAATCCCTCGGTATTTGGGCTCCTGGGAAACAACACCAAAAGTTTCTCAAAAACGCGTTCAGCTAGCCGGCTAATGTTAGCCAACAGCTAACTTAGCTTACTTGGCTGCACTAGCGGGCGTTAGCTTCGCCTAGCATTCGCTCCCTGCAAAAATCGCCGAGCTAACGCTAGCGGGACAGCTAGCAGCTTCGAGACACTTGATGAGTTCTTGCTCGCTATGTCTTCATTGTTTCCTGAGTTTAGAGTTCACGCAGAAACACTACTTGAGATTAACCGTTACAATACTTCCAACAGAATATCACTTCACCTATATTTCCTGTTGGTATTTTTGAGACTGGGGGGATGTTCGGACTTCACCCTCGGCACCAAAGCAGACCACTTGTCGATGAGTGTTGTTTTATTGTCACTGTTGTGTGTAATCCCCTTCTTTTTTCTCAGTGTTGTTTTCTTCAGTTTTAAACCGTCTCCAGTAGCGTTCCCAGACGACTTCAGCCTTATCGCCTATATCCCCGGAGCGGCATGATGTTCTCCGCGTACTGCCATGTCGTTTACCAACATTTATTATCTGCGTACAAGCTTTATTTCTGGGTTTCGGGGCTGGTGGCTTACCCGCTGCTGCGCTGTTCTTGTCTCCCCTCCCTCTCCCACTCCTCTCCAGTTAAAGATCAGACACAGCTAAGTGAACACAGAGCGGAACTTTTTTCCCCAAAATTTAATCCATGACATCTTCAATCACGTTAAATCTTATTAAGTTGAATAAAAAGTGATATTGTCCTTGTTACTTAAATATAATATAGAATCTCATAATGGTTTGTTTTTTTCTTATCAGAGGGGTCTCAATGGCTGCAGAAAACAAGGTAAGTAGCTGAGTAAAATCAGTCCTCTAGATATTTTTCTCCAAATAATCTCTTGCTGTACTACTATACTGTGGCAGGAAATCTTTGCACCTTTGATCTGCTGTTTTTAGCACGTCAGCAACACTGAACAAGTTTCACTAGTTATCAGATAAGCGGGTCTGTATAGTAAACAGAAAAGAGTAATTAAAAAAAAAACACTTACTAGCAGGATTTATTTACAACTTCCCATTTAATCTACAACTGCAAAACCCGTTTTTTCATTGTACCTCTTATTCTTGCTTCCATACAAGAACACAGTGATTCAAAATCCCACGTGATGTTATCAGTTACACCTGAGCTTTTCCCTTTAAAACCCCAACTTCACATTGTGATTTGTGTGTATGTGTATGTGTGTTCCTATTTTCCCTTAAGATGGGTAATGAAAGTCTAGATAAATGACACCATGTATAGTTCCACGTCCTCTAGTTTATATTAAAGTAGCTGTCTTTTAGTATAAAAGAGGGTTAAAGGCTGTGGCTTCTAATTTTAACTCATTTCATCACTACATCCTGTTAGCTAGAAACAGATACTGGGTAGATATGCTACAATGCTGTTCAGCTGTTTAAGATGTTCAAGGCGTTTACCTTAACATATTGGCAATAGCACTACAGGAAAACAAGAAAACAGCTTAAACCAATTTGCAACCTGTCTGTCACGTTTATACAAAACAGGAAAATGCTTTACTTGCAAAGTCATACATACCATGATAATACTACTAAAATACCAATGTGAAGGCAAAATGCTTAGAAAAGCATGCACAAATGTTTCATCTCATTGCTGGCTCCTAGTGAAATAGGCTTGAATTTTTTGAATTTGAGTTTATTAAAGAACAACACCAAGGAGTAAGACACGAGGACAAAGGTTTTGTTTTATTACTTTAATTGAATGGAAAACAATTAACAGTGTCAATAAAACTCAATAAATAAAACTCAAAGCTGTGTAAAGAAGTACACGCAGCTAACTAAACAAGAACCCAACCAAGGCTAATTTAACATAACTGACCGGCTTACCAATTAACACACAAGGGTGTATA
>VVHJ01022556.1:32065-47083 GCA_015107715.1 Tylochromis polylepis
CCAAATATATATATATATATATATATATATATATATATATATATATATATATATATATATGTGTGTGTGTGTGTGTGTGTGTGTGTATATATACACAATGTGTGCACTAAATAAAAATATCAAAGCAAGATTATGTGCCAGTTTTATGTAAATATTTGTGTGGAAAAAAACTAGCTAAACTAATAAAGGAAAATGCTAACACTGAAGAGTGACTGGTGGAGCACCACACTAACACAAAAAGCTCTTGGAAGAAAAACTCATTGTTGAGTCTGCCAAGGTAAGTCATTTCACTTTCTTTTGTCTATGCTGTTAACACACATTTTCACACTGAGAGCAGCGAGGTTTATTGTGCATGCTTCAGCACTAGTCAAACAATTCAAGTTCTTCCTGTCATTTCTGATAAAGCCTGTTCTCAGCAAGCAGGGCCTTTATATTGCATAATTATACAATAACTAGATTGCCACTGTATATTCTTCTTAATCTGGTAGGTGGTAAACTTGTTACTTATTTACCTGCCTTTAAACTGGGTCACTTGTACCAAGGGTCCAGTCTCCATTCAGTAGGTAAACTTTAGAAGCGTTAGCCACCACAGCGGCAGGTAACTATTTCTGCAAGTCATGTAGTGAAAACTTTCTGAAGGTCTCTTTCTCATTCTAGTGTCATTTAGGGGCACACTGCTCCTGTGCTCATATATACTGTATAGTTTGCCTACAGTCTATTTATTAATATGGATGAATATGGTTTGACAAATGTTAGCTAAATGTGATCCCGCCACTGTTAAGACATCTGTTTGTATATTAATCTTTACTAGACTTATGCACAAGTTGGTGCAGACAAGCATACACTCAAGGACAATGGAAAACAATGATAATCATGAAGTTTAATCAGCTGGCCAAGTGACATCTTACTTACGACATGTTTTTGCTTTTCATGTTTTTTTTTCTGAATGCATCATATTTGGAATGCAGATAAATGACTGATACAAACTTATATTTACTCTGTACATATTCTCAGCACACACCCTTTAAACATGCAGAAGGGAAGGTGAACTTTCTGAAATCATCAGACATAAAAGAGTCCTGTCTCCCCTACAGCAGAAGCAGTGAACCTGATTCTTGAATTAAATGGATTTTTTAGCTAACAAATGCAAAAGTTTTTTTTTTTTTTCATAAGTTCCAGTAAATCAGCCACTGGCTAACTTTAGGATAGGAGAGCATACATGCAGTATATTGAGCAGCTTACGCAGCAGGCCACTGTTGTTCTCCACCCACCATCTACAGTCATGCCCAGAGGGCAGCTGCCATTACTGTTCTACCTCCACATAAATCCATTTCGGAGCAGCTGGCACTGTGAAAAGAATATCTGGAGGTCTCTTCTTTCCTCTCTTTGCTTGCTGGCCTTTTTAACCTATTTTCTCAGTTTTTGAGCCAACAGCTCTCTGATCACTTTGCCTTTGTACTAGTATTTGTCAGGCTGATTAGATACCCAGTTGAAGCTAGATGACAAATAAAATAGGGTTTTTTTGGTAATTTTATTTATTTAAAATAAAAGGCTCACGTGAAAAACATAAGTATCACACCTTCAAATCCAAAATCAAGATCAGGAGTTTGCGATTGGATACCAGGGATTAGACCTGTATTAGATAGTTACTAATAACTAACTCTGACATCCAGGATCTCCTGTTATCATCACTTTGCTTCCCATCTCTTTGCTTGGTGGCTTCAAGACAGTATCTAAAGAGATCTCTAAGGCCTTCACGGGAAAATAATGTAGATGACTATGAGTCTGGTAAAGGCTTCATAAAGATCTCCCAGTTGCTGAAAAGCAATCACCGTACCATTTCAAAAGCTGTGTACAAGTAGTATAGGTTTTATATAGCGGTGAGTCATGATAGTCAGTAAGCTGTTTTCAGTGAGGGGTGCACCGACATGCACAAATAAGGGGCGAGGCTTACTTTTTCCTCACAAAAGAACATATACTCATGTTTTGTAGATAAAACGATTGAAAAAAAACCAAACTATTCCTTGAGGTGTTTTGGTTTTGTTTGTTTTTTCTCATCTCTAAACACTGTTTCAAAGAGTATTGAATGTTTTATTTTTTTTTTAAAAAGCAACTTTCATGGGATGTAGCCTACTTAGTGTTTCACATGACTATTCACAGTATTATCTGGACTGTTTAACAAGGGAGGAAGCACACCCTGCACCCCTGTTGGTCACTCAGGGAGCTGATGCCTGTGTTCTCTGCTAAAGCGCAGAGATCCCTTAAGTCCCGTGACACAGAAGGTCAGCGAGCTGTGAAATCTAGAAGCCGACATTGACTTGGCGTATGATCATCAGAGGCACTCGAGTTGAAAGACACATATACTCAGTTGCAAGCACACAAAACAAACATTCCCCACCAGGATAGTCAGACATTTAAATATGCTCATTAATCAAGGCACTTCAGTGTGAGTGGTCTGTTCAAGTGTCAGAACAGCCTGTTTTTTTGTTTTGTTTTGTTTTTTTAATTAAATCATCACTGCCCCTGCTTTCAATTTCATATATTTATATATATTAAAATGTAATTATGTATTTTAAGCGTCCTCACAGCTCACTCCTTTACTCACTAGTCATCATTTGACCTTGTATGGTGATGTAATCTGGAGGACTGGGATCATCTCATGTGTCCCAGTGGCAGATGACCGCGTCCTGCAGATCCTCCCACACGGAGCATAATGAGATTGCAGACAGGATATAGCTAATTGTCTTCCCTTAGTACACATGATACAAGAGGACCAGCCTCATACCTGCTGAATGGCGGCTCAACCACTCTCGGCCATGTCTGAATTCAGCCCTGCCTCTGTACATGTATGTAATGGGGTGTGAGAGACTGATTTTTTTTTTTTTAAATTTTTTGTTTACAAATGTAGAGGCGAGATAGATAGTCCAAAATCTAATTTCCAGAATTTCACCCATGTGTGAATTTGCATGTAGAGACTTTTTTTGTGTATGTGTGTGTGTGTGTGTGTGTGTGCGCGCATTTGTGTGTGGATCCATTCCTGTGTAACCATTTGTGTCTTTGTCTTCATCTCTGTATCTCTGGGTGTGGGCTGCATGACAGGGAATGAGGTGGGGGCCGGCACTGACAAACTGCCAAGGGTGAGGAAGAAGTGTGTGAGGGAGAGTGGCAGGGCAGCCCAGTTGTTCTGCTCTGTTTCACCATAACTGCATTGTCAGATATGAGGATGGGCACTGATATGAGTACCATGGGAGTCTGACTTGGTGTCAGCTGAGAGCTCTCATCCATATTCATTATCATATTATAATAACACTCCATTGGCCTCAGAGACAGCACATGGGAAGATCTCCACCCTCCAGTGCCTTTGAAGACATCTGTGTTTTTTTGTTTGGTTTTGTTTTGCTTTGCTTTGCTTTGGGGTTTTTTTTTTAATCTACTGACATGCAGCTTGAGATGTCAGAAGGCAGCAGGATGTTTTTTAATTTAGTTAAAAAAAATGTAGCAATAGTAACAAATACTCTGTATTAGCAATTGTGAATGAGCTATGCATTACAAAAAGTTATTGTATGTCTTAGTTTGATTATCAAAATTATTATCTTTTGGTCCTCATTGCTATTTATGGCAGTGGTCAAACTGCTGTAGAAACCATGGTTTGGGTGTCTATTGCTTAGCTTCCTGTGTGGTTAAGGTGTCTGAGTTAGTCATACATTAGATTTGAATTGTAACTGAGCACGGAACGCGACAGGTTTTAAATGGACCGGACTTCCCTTTCTGAGTTTCTCTCTCAGTCAGCCTCCTCTCATATAGGCCAAACACCTTCAAAAAATAAAATAAAATCTAATGCGTGTCACCCAACTGACTCCTTCAAGCGAAGTACACACATTAACACTTGCATGCACGGCCCAGGTTTGGTGCTCGAGCCCTCTCATTCAGGGGATACTCGTAGGCACATCAGGACTTGTGTGAATTATTTACTAGATTAACATAAAAGTTTTAAAAAGGGACTGAGTGACACATGGATGAATAGCGTGAGTCACTTTCCTCTGGAGTTGGAGGCTGGCTTTCTAACATTACTTTCATGGGATTTATGAAACCTTCCCCCCCACCGTGTCCGATGTTAACCAGATGCTTAAAGTTTAATGTCACGTGTGAATTAACAATGTGAATTTTGGGACGGTGATGGTGACATGAAAGTGGCTGTCTGAAAAAAAAAAAAAAAACTTCAGTGACTAAATTTTCTGGGAATATGGGTAGGTTGTGGTAGGTTGTATTTCAAGTGTTCACTGCTCATTTTAGCTCATATTAAAATGTTATTGTGTGTAATAAATATGCTTGGAATTCCTCGGGCAAACGTGCACAAGAATTTGCAGATATTCTAAGTTATGTTTGAGAATATTTGTTGTATAATTGATTCACAAGCATTAAGTTTCATGGTTTTTAAAATCACCATACAACCAGAATGAAGTTTTCATTGCTGGATCTGTAAAGATTTAAAATTGCCCTGGATTTTAAGACAATTCTAGTGTTTTCAGTTACACTATATGTGGTCTGTTAACTATAGTAGGAATCCACATGACTTGATTATCTCTTTTGACCCAGATACATTAGCTGAAGAAGGTGACAGCCCTTTGTCACACTGAATAGATATGATGTGTGTGTGTGTGCAAGAGTGAGGTGACATTTCTCAGAGTGTTATCGTGTCTAAAATAGACAGTGTGAAAGAGGCAGGATTATAAGGCCTTCTGCATATTCATGTCTCTCTGTGTTTGTTTCCCTGAATGGCCCACATGTCTAGTATGCTGGAGGAAACTTCCTCTCCTGTTGCCTAAATAAGCGGCCATATATGCCTGCTGCGCTACGCGTCCTGTCCCCGGAGGAGCAGGATAAGGCAGATGGGAAGGCCACTGTGATGTGTGGTGTGTGCACACATGCATGTAATTAATGCTCCTACTTGATGACAAAATAAGTGCAAAGAATCCCAAAAGAAGACAAAGAGCTTCTTACAGATAAATAGTAATGGCAGAGGCCTTGTAAATAATAGGTTTGTTGTTTTTGGATAGGAAAAGGGCTTTTCTCTAGCTTTTTGTTTCTTCCTGACGCTCACAGTAGCTGTCAGACACATGCTGACCAGAGAAGCTCTCCTACTTGTGCGCAGAGCTGTTTTTCACTTTCCTTTTTTTTCAGAGGGCAAGCGAGAAGGGAGGAAGGAGTTTGCAGCTGCCACTTGAATGCACATATGGCCTGAGTGGCAGTGAGAACTGGGGGTGGGGGACAGAGCACATGGCCCCCTCAGTCACACTTCTAGCGATGGATGGCTGTGGAAAGTAGGTGGCTCTGTACAACTCAGCCACTTTTTGATTTATGAAGCAAATGTTGACAAATGAGACAGTTTTTTTTCACTATCATTTAAATACCATGCACCATCAACGGCCTCTAAAAGTTCTCTGATGTCAACTTCTGTGTTTTTTTTTTCATCTGGTTTACCTTTTCACACCTACAGAGATAGTAACAATCATTCACAAAAAGCCAGTGTTAAAGTGCTAAACACAACACTTTAAATAATTATTATGATAAGTGAAATGATTAAGTACAAGTCCAGCTTGTCTCTCAAGTTGATGTCCAGAGGAGCTCTGGGGGGAATTGAGAGCGCTCAAGCACATGTAGAATGATAGCTGATATTCATAAGACAGGCTACAACTAATGGGCTGCCTCAATTTAAAAAAAATAAAATAAAATAACTAATATTCGGGTTTACGGTTAAAGAAACAGGGATTCTAGTTAATAAGCCTAATTTACTTGGCACCCATTCAGATATATATATATATATATATATATATATATATATATAGTGCTAACAACTTCCCATTTTATATGACACACGAATTTCACTCAATCTCCAGGATCAATATTTGCAGAAAAAAACCCTCAATATAAAAGCGAGAGTGAAGGATGAAGACCTTTCACTATATGAAAATGCACTATGTGGCTCAGAGCCCATGTTTGAGGTTGATTATCAGATGATATCACCCTGGCACCAGCGGTCTGGGCGGTTCCCTTTCCCGTCTGGGGATGCCGTGAGAGATGGACAGCAGCTCCCTGAGGACCAATGAAAGGGGTTGTCATTAGAGGCACTTCCTGTAAAAAGTTACTTACAAATATCAGACTCATAAAACACAGTGTGTGTGTGTGTGTGTGTCTATAAGAGAGAGAGCAATAAAAGAGTGGTTCTATCTAGCAAATAGCCATTGTAATCTAGACCATACGCTTATGGACTTGTACTAATCTGCATCAGGGGTTAATCCTGCTGCAGATGGTTGTCCTCAGTAATATTACACACATATGACATGTAGACATGTAGAGAAAGAAGCTGTACTAATACTGAATATGTGCCAGAAATTAATCTTCAAAATGCCTATTGGTACTATTGGTTAAATTTTATCACTTCACTAAAACAGGAAGCGTATTACTGGAATCTTTTATCACTGTGCGTTGTTTTGCTGCATAAGGTGATGAGTCACAGCCTAAATGAGGTTATCCTCTCCATTAGGACATGCAGGCTGACACCAGAAGCTACTCACTGCGCAGCCTATTTGAGCAACAGCTGAGACATCACACGCCCCACTGTCCAATGCCCACATGCATGCATGACATCATTGTCACTCCTCTATTTTATATGCACTCATAAGGGATTAATGTCTCTCTGCCTAAATTAAGACTGCTGCTGCTCTTTTAGGTATTTCTCTCCTCTGTCCCGTTAAAGCCTTTGTAGCGTTTCTGTCAGTCGTGTCTGCCATTTTCAACTGTCATCTTTATTTTTCTCTTGTATCTTCATACTTCTTCTTCTTCTTCAGCATAATCTTTTTTCCCCCTCTACTCTCACATCTTCCTGTGTCAAAGTATGTCCCTTCCTCTCTGCCTGCTTCAGATCCCTCCAGCCCCTCAGGCTGCAGTGACATGTGCATTGCAGTCTGCAGCCCCAATATACTCTGCTGTGTCCTCAGGCCTTCCCATCACCCTGTACTCTCCCCTCGTGCTTTTAGGCCCTTCTGTATAATTCATAAGCTTCCTGTGGCTCCTGTCATGTCTCATCGGGGCCACAGGAAGGCATGGTGTAAATAATGGAGCATCCCCAAAGACATGTTCAATGCTGACTGCCACAGCAGTGTGCCATGCACTTCCATGGAGGGGACAGGTCAACTGTGTGTGCGATTTTTATTTTTTATTTTTATTTTGGTGCCTTTTTGAACACATGTCATGCTCTGTAAATTATTTCTACACATATGGTAAGCATAGAGTGAATATAATTACTGGAATTTATACCATTAACATTGTTTTGTACTCTGTCATGAAACTCTTGTTTTATCTCAATTGACTACACGGTGCCAGAAACTATATCCAACATAAAAACAAGCTGAGGCTCATTTATCAAATGAGCGTAACATTCTCACGCTGTTAGAATCCTTAGCATCGATCACCACTCAAAGGTATTATTAGCATTATTCATAGCCGAGGTGGTATTGGAGCAATACCCCATTAGGGAGCTCCTGTGGAATCCTTCCTTAAACCCCATAGCAGGGCGAACTGATCAATATTGTTGTGAAGCAAATGAGAAAACAGGGCAGTGGTAAAGATGCAAGGGCCTCATTTCACTATCAATAGGGTAGTCTTTATGGGCAGATAACAGGTGATCTGCTTGTTAAATGTATTGATGAGAAATCCATCAAATGCAACAAAGATCACTTTCTATCACACAAACATCTTGCTTAAGGATCTTGTTTTGCATGCATCAATCTTCTTTTCTTCTTCTTTCGGCTGGTCCGTTTCAGGGTCGTCACAGGGGACCATTTGCCTCCATCTCACTATATCCCTAACATATCACACCAACCCTCTGTAAGCTCTCCTTCACTGCATCCATGAACCTCCTCAGAGGTCTTCCTCTTTTCCTCCTGCTTGGCAACTCCATATTCAACATCCTTTTTCTAATATATCCATTCTCCCTCCTCTGCACATGCCCAAACCATCTCTAAGTTTGTCTCCAAACTGCTCAACCTGAGATGTCCCTCTGATATACGCCTTTCTAATCCTATACCTCCTGATTGCTTGATGTCAATGAAAACTTAGCATCTTCAGCTCCTCCATCTCTAGCTCGGCCTTATGTGTTTTTGTCATTGCCACTGTCTCCAAACCACATATCATAGCAGGTCTCACTTCCAATTTGCAGATCTTCTCTTTCATTTGTGTCCTTAATTCACAAATCAGCTGTGATAATTGTCTCAAGCCACTGTACCCTGCTTGGACTCACTTCTTCACCTCTCTGCGCACTGTCCATTGCTTTGGATGGCTGTGCTCATACATGTCCTGCACCATCCTCCCATACTTTTCTGCCACTCCTGACTTCCTCATATAATATCACAGTTCCTCTCTTGACACCCTATCATATGCTTTCTCTAGATCCACAAAACCACAGTGCAACTCATTCTGATCTTTTCTATGTTTCTCTTTCGACACTCTCAAAGCAAAGTGCTCTTTCTCCCCATTAAGCCATACTGCTACTTGCTGATTGTCACCTCTATTTTTAAACCCAGCTTCAAAAACTGTTTCCTATATCTAACTACAGCTCTATACATCACCCTTTGCATTTGGATATTGGTGTACTAGTGCACTTCTTCTCTATTCCTCAGGCATCCTACCTCTCTCCAGGTCTGTGTTAAACAATCTGGTTAAAAAGTCCACTGTCCTCCACAGGTATGTCGCCTGAACCAGCAGTCTTTCCACTCTTCAGCCTCTTACTAGCTACCCAATTAGATTTTCCCCTGACACCACTTTGCAGTCTCCTGTTTATTTCAAACTCCACTTTTTGCATAGAGTCTACCTGTGTGCACCTTCCTCCACCCTTATTTGTCATCCCATGTTCCTCCTTCTTCTCGAAGTACATGCTCACCACAGCTGTTTCTATTCTTTTCATAAAATACACTACCATTAGCCCTTCTTCATTTCTCTCCTTAACACCACACCTACCTAGCATCTCCTCATTACCTCTGTTCCTTTTACCTTCATATCCATGGCAGTTCCATTCATGATTCTCCCACCATAGAAACACTCTGCCACTTCATCCAGCTTACTCCAGAATTCTTGGCCAGCAGCACCGGATACAGTCAGTGTTAACCTAAACCCAAATGATTTGGTATAGAATTCTCATTCTTGATTATCCACGTTTGATTTGTTAGAGATTTTAAGCCAAATGGTCTTCCTGACTTAACCCTCCCCATTTATTCAGGCTTGGGACTGGTGTTAGGTGTACACTGGCTTGCATCCTGTATTAGGGCAGAGAGCAGAACCTACACTGGCAAGTAAACATTAAGCAATCAAAGTGCATAGTTTCCTAGGATCTTTTTATTATTATTAAGGTCTTATTAATCAGGTGTGTTTGTGATTATCTATTTACTGTTTCATTTTGGGAAAACAAGGCAGGGATTTAATGTAATGAATTAAGGACAGAGTGACATCAGGCACAGATAGAAGTTGGGTTAGCAATGCAATAAAACATTTAATCTAATACCATTTTTAGCCATATTCACCTAACAGCTATTTTTGCTATCTCACTCACACACTTCATTCAGACTCAGTGCAATGGAATACAATGGAAGCTTCTCTACAGTACTGACTCCCCACCGAACTGAAGAGAGTACATATCAAAGTGAGGTGTCATGTTTTTGTTGGCACATGTATGTCAGGAAGAGAAAGAGAGAGAGAGAGAGGCAGTTAGAGAGCTAAATGAACCGCAGTTTGATTAAATCAACATGGGCAGTCTCTTGGGGCTAAGAACCTGGAAACACACCATGTGCTTATTGATCTGTGCCATGTTCAGGAAATCACTAGACTCCTCTTTCCAATCATACGTGTAACCCCCTACTGTTCAGCTCTGTGGTGTATTCTTTTTAATTCTGCTTGATCTGCCTCCCCTTGGCTTTAAGTGGAGCCCCTTTGCCATATACAGAATGGAATGGATGTAAGGATGCAAGGTTAAGTATATAATCAACTATCTGGTGGCTCACCAATCAGCCAGCAAGACCCTTTCACATTTTATGTTCAATTTGAGCTCCTGGTCTTTACAGATAAATAGCCAAATCGTGACATGAAGGAAAAACAGATGCGATAAAAACACACTAAAATAATCTCATTATCAATGTGCAAGTAAGGACAGCCAGGGCTGCTTTGTTGATGTTTAAGTAACAATTATCTGAAACGGTTGCTCAGCGACTTAGAAGATTAGTGGATGCGTGATTTAATAAAAAAGTGGACTTGCATGAGATTTAATCATAATTAAATTGAATAAACCAAATGAATAAGTTTGAACAAATCTTGCCGCAGCATGGCAGGGAGGGAACATGCTTGTTTTACCTTGGTTTACTAAACAGCAGAAGTCAAAACTCAATTCACTGCATAGCCTTAGCATACATTTCTCTCCCTTTTTGCACATTGCTTCATGATTTGAGCAGTTGTTGCAATATATATGATGAAGTGATCTGTTGTGCTTGAAAACGTCTTCTAAAATCATTCTCATATTATTAAGCTTAATTACATTTAAGTGAAGTGTAACATTGGTGCATTTATCTTATTGTTTTTTTTATACTTTGCTCAGGACAGAAACTGAGAAAACTGAGAGAGATGTTTAAATCTGTGACTCAAGATGAGGAAAGCCCGGTTCCTCTGTGAAAGGTCATGCGCTCCATCACTTTTGTAGAAGCCCCTGACCCATAATCTTATATGGTGTACTTTTCCAGTAGTTTCCCTGAATCCAAACAAATGAGTCTAAGAAAACAAGCAGGTTTTAAGAAGGAAATCAAGAAGGAAAGCTCTGTGCCATTAGACTTGAAGTCTGCCTCTGCCAAACAGCTTATTCGGCTGTTGACTCTTGTTTTGAGTTTCTGGTACCCCAGGTGTTGATTCAGCAGCACCTGTGAGCATTGACCCTGCAACAGCGGTCATTTGGTGCTGGCTCCAAGCATGCCATGTTTGATTGATCTGGATAGAGCCTGGGGCATAGGGCAACTTCAAGCTGGTGTTCTGCAACACCAAGTTGCAGCATTATTTGGAGTTAGCCCTAGCACCATCTCCAAATTGAAAGCCAAGTTCCATAATCACGGATGTCAGAGACAGGCTGAGAAGTGGTGTCGCAAGAAAACCACACCATGTGAAGATGATTTATCCTTTGGCCGACGGTTCTCTACCCAGACCACCCAGAGCATACTGCACACAGCCACTTTTTGATCTCATAGGGCTGCCAGGTGGCCTGCCATGACTACTCTTCAGCCTCAGGCTCATTTAAGATGTTATCAACAACATGTGCACTGGAACCTGAGGAATGTTGTGTTTAGCAGCGAGTCCAGAGTCTGCCTACAGCAGTTGGATCACAAGGTCAGAGTGTGGAGGAGATGTGGACTTGTCTGTGTCAAGGAGCACATACGCAGTGCCAGAAGTGGCAGAAGTACATACATCTGTCACTTAAGTAGATGTACAGACATTTGTGTTAAAAAAAAACAAACTCTGATAAATGCTGAAGTACTGATTTAACTTTTTTACTTAAGTAAAAGTGCATCACTAATTGAACCTCCACCTGCCATAATATCCATCCATTCATTCATTCTCTTCTACTTATCCAATTCAGAGTTGTGAGCCCATCCTAGCTAGCAGGGCACAGCCTGGATAGATCACCAATTTATCACAGGGCTAAAACAGAAAGACAGAAAACTATTCACACTCAGTTTCACATCTCCAGCAATGCACAGTCCATGTCTTTGGAGCTAAAGGCTCCACTTTTTCCTGGTTCAAGGATTACTGGTAAAATGTTATTGGAGTGATAAATGGCTGCCAATAAAGGGCTTAAATTACATGTGACTTTCACCTGTGAAACATGTGTTTGGTCTATTTTTAAAAATGTTTCATCATCCATGCTAGTACCCCTTTTTCCTTTCAGAAATGCCTTAATTCTTCATGGCATGAATTCAACAAGGTACTGGGAACATTCATCCAAAATTATGGTCCATGTTGACAGGATAGCATCATACAACTTGCTGCAGATTTTGTGGTTGCACATCCATGATGTGAATCTGTTCCACCAAATCCCAAAGGTGCTCTATTAGGGATATGGTGACTGTCGAAATCAGAAGTCATCAGAAGCTGGGTACACATTAGTCATAAAGGGATGGGAATGGTGACCAACAGGTGGGCTGTGGCATTTAAATGATGCTCATTTGGTATTAAGGGTTCCAAAGTCTACCAAAAAATATCCCTCACACCATTACACCAGCAGCAGCTGGAACTGTTGGTACAATACAGGATGGATCCGTGCTTTCATGTTGTTTCTGCCAAATTCTGTTTGGCAGAAACTATAACAGAACTGTATGTATCTAGAGAGGGATCACATGCTAATGACATATTAAGTGGGCGTATTAGCAAAACAGCTGGTTAAACTCTACATTTGGTCGAGTAAGTAATTTCCTAGAGATCTGAAAGTGTCAGTGGAACCTGCACCTGTTCAACTTGCCTGTTTTATTAAACCGGACATGGCAGAAGTTCCACTCTCCATCATCATAGCTTTCATAACTAACAAGCTAAATGAGTTGTCAAAAGTTTCTTACATGTTTGATGAGGTGGTTACTAAGAGAAAATTCATCTGGTATACTGGTATACTTGCAAATGCAAGCTCTGTTTCTATACAAAGCACAGATGGTAACTGATCTCAGAGCAGTGAAAGCAAATCCAGTGATAGTTTGTGTAGCACACTGATCTCCCATCAGTCTTCCATCAAAGCCCATACTTCTCCACAATGCGCATGCACAAACAAACAGCTGCAAGCTGATCAGCCACTGTTAACAGGACACAAAAATGCCCTTCACTGGCTGTGATGTTAAGCTGCGTTAACTTTGCTTCCAGAGACATAGCCAACTGTGGCCACAAGATGGCAGTGTTGTAAAGAATCGATGCAAATAGGCATGAAAAGCTTAATGATAGAGTGCTTTCTGAGATGAAAGGATAGAGATCACTTTACTGTACATTTTAATGTTTAGATATCACT
The DNA here is from genome assembly GCA_015107715.1 of Tylochromis polylepis. Classification (NCBI taxonomy): domain Eukaryota; kingdom Metazoa; phylum Chordata; class Actinopteri; order Cichliformes; family Cichlidae; genus Tylochromis; species Tylochromis polylepis. Next base: position 45,141 of record VVHJ01022556.1, read on the forward strand.
AACCTTGCTTACCCTGTTCAAACTCCACTGGGCTCTCGCCCATTATTTACTTTGCATGACTTACTGGTCCAGTCAACACAACAGTGCAGTGCCTTCTGTCAAAGTTAGCCAAGATAACAGTAAGTAGACAAGTCAAGAGTAAGGGACTAAAAATATGCCAGTATATCATTGATTTCCCTTTAAAGATGCATAGCAACAAGGATAATGGTTGGTATGCGCAAAGGGGATACCAACCATTATCAAAATAATTTCACACTTGACATATAGGTAATATCTTACATTGGTGCCTTATATTTGCTAATATCAGCAGCACCAATACAATAGAGGCTGGCACTATAAGATCAGAGGATCTGCCAAAGAGATAGTTTGCACAGCTGTTAGTGGTTGTTAAAAAAACAACAAAAAACCCCCCTCCACACTGGCAACAGCATTTTGTTTGATCACTTCAGCTGTGGTGGCCTATATATATATATATATATATATATATAAAAAGAAACATGGCTACCTGTGGGATTATTCCCAGTGGAAAGCTCTTTATATGATTCAGTTGCTTGGAAAAAAGCAAATAATCTCTCTGCAAAAAATAAATATTTTCAAGCCTGAATAATGCAAAACAAATTTAGATTATGGAATAGATTGTGTTATAAATCAGCCAAGTGCCTGGAGGCAAGAGGTGAGTGTCTGCTATCTTTGTGTGCATAATCCTCTCCCTGAATGGATGTCATAAAAAGTGTGTTACTTACAATGTGATGAACTTGGGTCCCAACATAGCAGCTCCCATGGGCTGCTGAGGCTTTGTTTTGGATTAAGTGGTGCAGAAATGGGGGGATTAGACGCCACACTAAAAAATAAAGGCACTGCAGGTGTGGAAATCTAGAACAAGCCATTAAAAGAGAAAGCACATTTATCTTTTGTGCTTAACCCATTCATTCCAGCAGAAACACATGTGCGTTAATTTCAGTGTAAAGGTCAGGGTGAATGGTTGTCTGTAGCTCTGCAACACACTGGCTATCAGTCCATGGTATAGCCCACCTCACGCCCTCTGACAGCTAAGATAGGCTCAAGCCCTCTCTGCAACCCTGAACTGGTTAAACGGTTGTGAAAATATATGATTGGAAGGATCTTTACTTAATTTTTATTTGTCTATTCAAAGGAAGCTTTTATTGTCACGGTCCTGGGTCTGTGACCCAGTGTTTGTATGTATTTAGGTTTGCTCTGTGGTTTCCTGCTAGTGTTATATTCTTAGTTCCTAGTATAAAGTTTCTGTTACTGTGCCTTCCCCATGCCCCACGTCTAGTCTCTGTTTGCCTCCCAGGTTACTGTGTTTAGTTCATGTGTCTTGAGGTTAGTCCGTGTGTTTCCTGTTTTACTTTGAAAGGTCTCATGTCTACGTATTGTTTCACTCTCCTTGGTCTCGTCATGTCTACTTATCCTCAGCCGTGTCTCCCAGCTGTTCCCTCTTTGCCCTGTTCACTTTCTGTATTATGTTAAGCCCACTCGTGTTATTCCATGGTTCCTAGGTTATGCAGTTTAGATTTAGTTATTAGATTTCCCCCCTGTGTCCTTGCCCTCTGTGTCTCCCTCTGTGTGTCTGTGTTTATATTGTGGTGCGAGTTCTTATGCCGTGATTCCCCTCGTGTTTTATTCTGTTATGTTTATCGGTGTTCCCCAGCTCGTGCTCCATGTTCTCTCTCTCTCTCTCTCCCTCCAGTCTGCGCCTCTGTGTACTTTCTGTTTTACTTTGATAGTCTCCCGTCAGTGTACCTCATGTTGTGTTTGCTCTTCCCCTGTCTCGTTATGGTTATTCTTGTCAGCTGTGCTTCCCGTGTGCTCTCACTTCCCTCGTTATCCCTCAGTGTATTTAAGCCCTGTGTTTCCTTTGCTCTTTGTCGCGTCGTACCCTCTTCATGCTGTGTGTTTCCCTCCGTGCTTCCAGTGTTCTG
>VVHJ01022561.1:1891-32387 GCA_015107715.1 Tylochromis polylepis
TGACAGATTGGCCTGCTGTGTGTGGATGTATTGAACACGGAGAGCTCAGCTGGGGCTCGGAGGATGCCGATCGATCGACGAGGATCTGCAGCAGAGAGGCTCCTTTGTTTCTGTTCGAGTCTGCTGACAGCAGGACGCCACTGCTCCACGCCGTCTCCACCCACAGCTGCATCCACACACAGCTTCACACCTGGACTTTCATGTTTCATCGTTTAACGGGTGTAGAAGTGGTGTTCTCTCTGTGTATGAGACTTTGTGCCTGGATGCACGTACATAATTTATGTAAAGACAAATTCATACATGGCGACCAGGCTGTGTACAGAACCGCTCTTAACAGTGAAAGAACTACTCATCCCATAATGCACTGCAAATGCAAGATTCTAAAGCAAATGACTTCCAGTGTTCCCTTATGTAATGTGTTTCAGTATCATAGTGTTTAGTATAGTTTTGTTCTGTTGTGCGTGTGTGTGTACCTGTTTAGACATCTTTGTGGGGACCAAAAATTGGAATGTTACTATACTTGTGGGGACCAACAGTCACTGAGGACAAAAGTGCCTGTCCTCACGAGTTTGAGACTCAAAAATGAGACTCGTGGTTTTAGTGTCACGGTTACAATTAGGTCATGGTTAGGTTTAGGCTAAGGGTTAGGGTTAGGCATTCATTTTGATGGTTAGGGTTGTAAGCGGCTAGGGAAAGCATTTTGTCAATTAGATGTCCTCACTAATGTATTAAAATGAGAATGTGTATATGTGTGTGTGCGTGCACTAAAGTAAAGCCTAGTTATCGATGTGTAACAGTGTTTTGTTCCCGAGTTCAATCACCGCTCTCATTGTTTCTCAAATGTCATGCTCGCCACTTGACCCGACCTTGGCGGGTTTAAACATTTCCATGGTAACAGCCACCTCCATTAATCAGACATATCAGTGTTTCAATCTAGAATAGTGGGTAGAGTAGTTATTTTCCATGACATCACAAATAAAACGTTGATATCTTACAGACTTGTGCTTCCTACAGGAGTATCTACAGCCGTTTCACTGTTGTAACTCGAAGTAAGTCTAGTTTAGATGGTTACAACATTACAGCTCATAATTATGAGAAAGTGCACATCTCGCTTTTTCAAAATTTTGTCATTCAGATATTCTAAAGTTAGGATCCTTTGAGTGTCACGTCTCCTCCTTTCACAGAGGATTTTATAGATGTTAGCGAGTGTTAGCCATGGTTGACATTAAAGCGTCACAGCTAAATGTCACATCTTTTGGATCCATCTTCATGTAGAAATCAGCCTACATGCTTCATTAGAAGCTGGCTATCTTCTGGCTAATGTTAGCTAACACTAGCTAAACATATCCCTAACACCCCTAGCATGTACATAATTTATGCATGTCCATAAACTATGTACATGCATCCAGACACAAAGTCTCATACACAGAGAGAACTTCTATTCCTACGCCCATTAAACTACCCAACATAGCTAACCATAACTATAATCATAAACAACTTCATTGTTAACATCGTCAGCATGTTATCAGCTGGTTATTTTTTGCCCTCATGAGAAGTTATGTGTGATCAGTGGATGTTGCTCACTGATGACGAGAGGTTTTGAGGTAAAACACTTGGGAGCAACTACAAACATCACATCCGTTTGGATTTTTGTGGAAAATCCATCTTTGTGGAGTCCTTCATATAGAAATCAGTCCTCAAGCTTTCCAAGGCAACTGAGAGTCAAGGAAGGTACAATTTCTGTAAGCTGCGTTGCAATCGATTCACACGCAATAATAAAAAATAATTTAACACACGGAAAATATGAACTCTAAAGGATCCACTTGAATCAGATTTTCTGATCATCCCACCCTTAAAATGGTTTTGTGTCCAGAAGTGGACAGGGATCAGGTTTTCATCCCCCTCCTCCTCATCATCACATCGCTGACATCTTTCAGACCAGGAGGCATCGAGGTTCAACACACACACACACACACACACACTCTCCACATTACAGAGGCAGGAGAAGGCTAATTAGACGTCGACAGAAAAGGTTAAAGTATCAAACTGACAGCTCAGGGTGGAGGCCGAAAGCAGCAGGTCGCCACCCGTGAATCATCCACAGCATCACGTGTTTAATCCAGAGTCTGTTATCATGAAACTAATAACTTTAACATGACTGCAGATCAGGACAGATATGATAGTCAAAGATAAAGGAAGGAAACAATAAGGGCAGCTTTAAATGATTCATGTGACACAGAGTTAAAAACTATAAATTATATTCTAGCTACTGTGTGATCAGTGCTGACACGCAGTGCCAAAAATGTCTCTAAAAAGTTAATGGGTTTGTTGAAATGAAACCTTCTGTGTGACTCGAGCGGCTGAGGTATTTCTGTTCTAACGCAGACGTTATTTATTGGATGAATTATTCACGGCTTGTACAGCTGATTTGTTTGTTGTTGTTTGTGAATGTCAGGCTTCGTTTTATCAGTCCCCAGCAGATGCACTCACTCCTCCTGTGAAATGGTGTGAAAAACTGCAGTGACCTGCTGTTACGGAGCCTTTTTTAAAACATTCAGCCATGTATTTGTGAGCTGAGGTGACTCACAGGTTCTGTATTTTCCAGCTTATTAGCTAAAAACTTTAATTAAACGTTTTTTTGGTTGTTTTTTTAAGGCTGCTAATTAGATGTAGATTACAGGATACAGATGTGTTCTTGCTTGTTGCATTTAAGCTTTTACAAAGCTTAAATAAACATAAAGTCAGTATGGATTTTTCAGACTTCCAGGTACTATAGATCGAGTTGGCTTTGTTTTAGTTAAAGATTTGTCTCATTTCCACAAACTGACCTGTAAATAATGTGACTTTATCAGGTGATTCCCAGCTGTAAATGGTTTATGTTTGTGTCTTCCACAGTAATGCATGACTCTTATATTTCTTTCCTTATCTAATACTAAATGTTAAAGCTATTTTCTCAAAAGCTCATATATAATAAATGTATATTTAATGACTGTACCAAGAAGTAGAAACTTCTTTGAAATCCCAATTAGCTGTAATTTACAGCTAAATCACAGCTGCAATTTACTGCTAAAAAAGGTCATGCACTGAAATTATAGATTTTTCCTTTCCTTTGCAGATTACCTGGAAAATACTGAAATAAAATGTCAAACTGCTAAGAATGGAGGGAAAAAATAAATCACATGACGTATGCTCATATATGAGCAAAACTCACGGCCTGACAAAGGGTTAAATCTGGCTTTGCAGACCTGAAGCATTGTGTTAAGACTGCTTCATGAACAATTTAAGGTTTATAAGTTATCTGGACAGCCATTCCCAGACTTAAGAATGCTGCAGCCCAATTTTATGGACGCTTTGGATCTTCTAGTGAGTCTCTTAGTGAGTGTGATCCTTCATCAGCAGCTTTCATTTTGTCTCACGACGGTCATTGCTCCATTTAAAACTGTGTGGAGCCACTGCTGTTCCCCAAATCAGAACCCTCTTGACTGGGAGTAGTCTGAAGGCCCTGTCCTCTGTCGTCATCACCAGTAATTTTGGAGTTATGTTTGATTAGTCCCTGACACCAATCTAAAGCAGAGCTCTCGGACATGTCTGTTTTTACAACCTCAGAAATTTTAGTTAATCGAGTTTCTAAAGAGGAGCTTACTTGTGCATTAATCTAAATTTATGTAATCCCATATCCACTTCGGTAATTTGAATTTTTCTCACTCAGTAAATCTGCCCTTGATTGCTCGCAGCAACTCAAAATTCTGCCAGCACGTTCCAGTATCATCCCGCTACTAACGCCCCTGCCACAACTACAACTTCACAGCTACTGTCACTGTTTACAATTAGTTTCTCACCTACAGAGCATTGCACTGTCAGGATCACAGCTATGTGGTTCCTCAAGTTCTTCAACTTTAAAATGACTGTTTGTTCCGCGGCCCATCTAACAACATGGGGTGATGACGTTTCCAGTGGCCCTCAAACGGCGCCGGTAAACTTGCTCTCATTTTCTGACTGTCAGTCACATTCACCCAGCATGAAGTGGAATCGATTTACATTCGTGCAGACACTTTGCAAATAATCGCACCACGAGAAAACTCTGCTTTGGCTCGGTCTGACATGCAGTAATAACATCTCTGCTTAAACAATCCGGCCCATTCTGGATGAATTTTGACAAACTGCACATCATTTGAAAGCACAAAGCTTTGCAAGCTGGTTTCCTTCCTTCACAGAAAATTCTTTCTTACTTTTTCTAACATCTTCTCGTTCATACTCGTTGAGTCACTCTGTGCTGCACTATTGTCAGTAGGGCAGCACAACAGTGAAAATACATTTTTATGGCCTAATGAACAAAATATTTAAACAGTTGACTGTAAGCAAAACTATGTTAAATGGTTAAATTCAAACATAAGTCTGCTGCTTTGTGTTTGAATCCAAAACTTTGTGCAGTCAGTCAGCCTTTACCGAAAAGAAAACCAAGCCTTTACACTTGAGCTGTAACAATTTGACCCTCAACAAATGAAAATGAGAGCAGCAAAGCCCAAAGAAAATGACAAATTATGGTGGAGAAGAAGGACTTGGCATCATCATGTCTCCCAATCAAGTGCAAATTATTCACACAGATGATCTGTGAGGGAGGAAAATCACCACATCTCCACATAATAATTCAAATCACTCGTCACAAAGAACTTATCAGTCCTGAAGGAAACCTTTCCTTTTTTAAAGGAAAGACATTACAGATGAATAGGGTAGAAATTTTTACCTAACAGATCTCATTATAAAACTCTGCCAGTTGATGACCTACTTTAAGGACATTTTTTCCCCCTACTACAGGCTCTGATCTATTTAGTAGAGATTGTGGTCCTTCTGAACTCAGCAAGCAGCAATCTCCAGCTCACACCAGGGCAGTTTTACATCATGGAAAAAGGTGGACTGCCACCTCAAGTTTGGAGAGGAGCTGCTGACTCAACTTAAGGAGTTCAAATATCTCAAGGCTCATAAGTAGGGGAGGAGTGGAGCAGGATATTGGTGGACAGATTGTCTACTGTGGTAAAGAGAGCTGTGAAGGCAGAGTTGTTGGTTTATTGGTTGATCTATGTTCCTTTCCTCCTCTATGCCCATGAGCTTTAGTTACTGACTAAGATAAATGACAGAATGGGTAGAATCTGCTTTGGATTTCATTAAAAGGTTTTCCAGGGCTTCTCCAGACCCTTTCACATCTGTCACCTATGTTCAGGGTGAATCTGCTCTCACCCATGCAAAGCACAGGGTGCCAGTGGCGGATCTGCCAGTTCTGGTATCCTATGGCAAATCTGGCTCCACGTGCCGGGCAGTAAGCACAATGCTACTCGAGGAAGTCTGTTTCTGGTTGTTTGGTCACAGACATTCAAACCAGTGTCCTGCTGGAGGTCATTTTGTAGCTCTGCCACTGCTCATCCTGTTTCTCCTTGCACAAAGGAGCAGCTACCGGTCCTGCTGATGGTTTAAGGGCCTTCTATGGCCCTGCCCAGCTCTCCTAGAGTCACTGCCTGTCTCCTGGAGTCTCCTCCATGCTCTTGAGACTGTGCTAAGAGACACAGCAAAGCTTCTGGCAATGGCACATATTGATGTACCATCCTGGAGGAGTTGGACCACCTGTGCAAATTCTGTAGGGCCCAGGTATCACTTCATGATACCAGTAGTGACACTGACTGCCAAACTAGTGAAAAAACAGCCAAAAAAGATGAGGAGGGAAAAAATGTCAGCGCCCTCCACCTGTAAAACTGCTCCTGTTTTGGGGGTTGTCTCATCGTTGCCCCTCTAGTGTACCTGTTGTTAATTTCATTAACACCAAAGCAGCTGAAACTGATTAACAACCCCCTCTGATACTTAACTGACCAGATCAATACAACAGACGTTTGATTGAATTGATGCTATAATCTGATTAAAAAGTGTTGCTTGGATGTTTGTTCAGCAGCGTGTCTCCCAGATGGGGTGGTAATACCTCAGTTAACACCCTGAAAGAGCTGGAGTAGGTGGCTTAGGAGTGGGAGGACTCTCTGCTTAGATTGCTGCCCGCGGTACCCAAACCAGATAACTGGTAGAAGACAGACTGATGAAAATCAGGCTCGGAGTGATACATGAACAGAGGAAAAACTAATTTTGATAAACTGACCTTCAAAGCTTGTTACTGGTAAAGTATTTTAACCACAGTTTAGGTTCCTCAGTCGAAGACTTACATAAAGGCTATGTTTTTATAAATTGTATGAAATTATATGTTTGAATATAAACATGAGGAATTCTCATTATAAATGTACACAGATTTTGTGTACATGTACAATTAACAAAGTAAAATAAACAACTAAATGTGTGTTTTAGACAATTTTATTCTGCTAGTCTGAGAGAAGAAATGGAAATAAAATCTCAGATCTTACCAGTGTCTGAAAAAAGAAAAAAAAAAAGAAAGAGTAATGGTTTACTTTGTTTTTGAGGCCATGATTTACTCTTAGGAAACAGGTTAACAGGTGTGAACATGTTTAAAGAGCTGCAGTTAGTTTTTCTAAATCACCTCCATGGCTCAGCTCTTCCATATCCTGCTGCTTGCAGACCCCGCCCACAAGCAGCTGGCAGAGGTTGGTGGAGGTACTGCCTCTCAAGCAGCCGCCTCCAATTAAAACCCCTCCAGCAGCCAAATTAAACAACAAACACTGTGGTCCGTGCTCACAGATGGATGCAAAATGTCTCTGTTGCCAAATATGGCAACAGCGAGGCTTTAAGCTCAACTCCCACGGGACAGAAAATACCATCGTGTTCTTCAGGGAAGACTTAATGAAACCTTTATTAGAGGAGTTAACATTCAGCGAGGGGCTGCAGAGACACAGAAGGACTCACAGAGGCAGAATAAACGGTTCTGCGTGGAGGGGTCGTTAAGCCACGTTTTGACCTCGGCAGTGATTAGTTTCTTCATATCACAGACAGCTCACAATACAAGCAGTTAATGTTTGTGCAGGGCAGATAACGACTTGGCTGTAATTGATTTGTGTTTGACTTTCACCCACAGCAGAAGTGAAGCAGGAAATGAAATCTTTAAATAGGCCAACGAAAGACAGACACTCACCGTCTCCGTCTCCTGAACCAGAACCAGGATCTGTGAAGACACAAGAGACAAAAACTGTCAGATTTCTGCTTGTTGTTAAACCCTTAAACCAACCGTCTCCTGAACAGTAAGCCATGCAGCTTTTTATTTTCAGTTGCTTAAGTGGTTTATTATCTACAGGTCTTTTATTAAATATGTGCTTTTACAAGCTTTATGTATTGTCCCAAAGTTGGGATGGCTGTTATTCATTGTAAACGAGACTAGAATTCGCAGCCCTGAACATCCAAGGGAAGTTTTCAAATATATGCAAATGCCCTCAATGTTAGGGATGAATATTCATAAGACTTTATGACTTTTTTTAATTAATTCCCTTACTGACTAATGATCAATTTTCTGTGTGGAAAACATGGGCTTGAGCAGGTTTGCTGCATTAAAGCTACTGTTTTATTATCAAAGACTGAACATTATTGAATGAGGTGTGCATGTTACTCAGGAGGTTGAAATATTCACTACTATAAGTGAAAATAAATAACATTGGAGAGTTGTTCAGTTTCAATGGACTGGACTAATTGCTACTGGTTTAAACAAGAACCAGACTTAGTTAATAGCATCAGTACACAGTCACCTCAGGGAGGTTTGCATTGTAAAAGAGAACCCCCCAAAACAGAGGATCCCCTATGAGCAAAAACCTGAAGATGGTTGAGAGGAAGAACTCCCTTTCAACAGGAAGAGACCTTCAGCAGCTCATAGACTTTACTTGGATAGACCACTGCAAACTTAAATATTGTTCCATATATCAGATTTACCAATAGGTTGTTCCTAAAGGCATTAGGTGAGCCATTGGTTTGAAAAGAACTACAAACCAAGAGCTTATAATTTCTAAATTTGAACAAAAAAAAGAACCAAAATATACTTCAAGCATAATTCAAGTGTTTAAACCGGCACACATATAAAATCAGAAACATGAACCTATAAACATTTGTGCTGAACTCAAAAGCCAGGGCTGTTGCACTTTTGAAATGATGTATAACTATGAATAAAAAAGCTTTCAAATGATCTTGTATTCAGTGAGCAACTTTCATTTATTCATCCATTAAAAGGGAAAAATACATAGCAATCATGGTACTGCAGGTACAAGTATGAGGATGTAAGGGTGTATTCCTCTCTCGCAGCAGGTCTAAATAAACAGGATTGTGTTTGCGGCGCCTCGTTGGCTCAGACCTGCGGCTCCATCAGGAAATTGACTGACAGCATAAAACTTGGCGCGACTGCCTCGAATTAAGAAATGGACGCCACGTTTGGAGTTTCTGGCACGCAGCTGCTGCTGCTGCATTAAGAAATGGACACCGGCTGCTTTGTTCAATTAAATTTCACCTTTAGCTGCTTCACTTCTTTACAAAGTCATGATGAGATTGTTTTTCATGGGAAAGCAGGAAGAAATGGTCCGAGAGTGGGTACAGATATTAATGGTTCTGTCAGTGTCGTATTGATTAAACGTTAAGAGTTTGGTTGCAAACTGCAGGTGGGACTCTGCTTCAACCTCTTAAAAGAAAAAAACATGAGTAGGTGAGGGAGATGTTAATTTATTAAAGAGAAAATTATTTCATTTTCAAGGGGGAAGGGTTTAAATCTTTTTCCAAAATCAGTGAGCAATGGGGCTTGCTCTTTGATGCACTATTTTATGTCCAGTATTCAGGTTTTGCAGTCATGTGACTGCTAAACACATGACATTAAGTGTAAAGAGACAGTGTAAACCAGTCCGCTACCATCTAGCAACCACTGGCCAAAAAGTGAACGTTCTCAGTTTCTGTTTGGTGTCCCACTTTTTCAAGTTTTACTAACAGTCAGCTAACAGTTCGTGAGCGTTTACAGAAAAGTTGTCATCTTCCATGGAAACTATGGATGACCCTGGTAATCTACTAGCAACCAGAGCAAACATAAGGAGCGTTTTGGGGCAGCACCTTCTTTAGATTACACCCAGCGAGAGCCAGCAACATCCAGCAACCACTCGCCAACCAGTCGGCAAAAGCACCATTTTTGGCTGGTGATGTAATTTGGCAATCTAGCCAAATAGCATCTCCAATCATATAATATATTTTGATAATAATAACTGCAGCAAGCAAAACGTAGTTAGCCAGCTAGCTATAATTTAACTGATAAAGTAACTGACACCAGGTGTTTGGACGAATTAGCCAACCACATCCATATTAACATAGCTTGCTAAATGAGAAATCTTACAGCTTGTTTGTGTCAGCTGATAGCCACACTTCATGTGACCACTTATCCCAATTGCTGATATTACAATAAGAGAATCCAGATAATGAAAAGATCCTGGGCGTGCTGAAGTTGCTTCCTAGTACAGGCCTTAGAAAAACATCTTAGGGTCAGAAGGTGCTTGATCTCTTACCTAGCACCTAGCTAGCTAACTTTAGCTAAGCCTGCTAACATTGTTATTAGCAAAATTCTACCTGAAGCCACAGCAGTGTTTGTTTTTTGTAGTTTTGTGGAGTTTGTGTGCTGGGAGCCAGTCTTTTATTGACGTTTGTTTGACATTTAATCGGCTGTAAGCTAATATCAGATATTTTAGCATAAAATCTGACCCAAGTTTTTCACATCAGTCCACGGCCTGTCAGAGAAGTTGGAGAAGTCAAATTTTTTTAAGTTACAATCTGTTCTAACACTGAAAAAAAGAACTTATGAAAACAGGTTACCCAACATACATTTTATGAAATATTACATTTATAACTGTACTTCTATGTCCTTCATGGTTTAGTATGATTTCCTACAATCTAATCAGAACCTAAAGAACAAGAGCCTGAAACAGACGTTTGTTGGAAATGGGTCTATCAGGGATTTGATTAGATAAACGAAACATTACAAAGCTGTATTGACTCGCTGGAGGCAGATTTAGTTATACATCAGCACAGAGCACACTTTAGAAACTGATAACAAGTAATGATTAGAATTGCACTAGATGAGACAAAGAACGATAAATCACAGAAATATATGCACCCCGGGTAATGAGAGGAGTCAGTTGGCACAGATAGGAAAATAATAAGGAACAAAAGTGAGTCATACATTTTTTTTATTTTTTTTTTTACCAATTTAGCATAACTTGAAATAAGAATATAAAACAGAAGCTAATGATCACTGCTGGGAAATACAAGGAAATCACCTGTCAGTCAGACCCCACTGTGCTCACTGACCTGCCACCATATTTAGTCTATATAAGAAAAGAAAAGGCAGGAAATAAGAGCTATGGGTAAAAAAAAGTAATAAGGAATGAAAGTAATTACAGGTGGGAGAAATATACTGAACTCTAAACCTGTTTTTACTGTTTAATTCATACATGCTGTGACAAAAGATAAAATAATCCATAGTCCATCATCATTCCCAGGATGTCTAATACTTGATCGAGTTTCTCAAAGCTGCTGATTTTCATAGACACAGACATGGTGTCCTTGGGTGTTTCTGGTCATGTGGACATATGTAAAGGTCTCCCTGCATTCATATTTAACACACAGTGTTAGAGTAACCAAGTAGCATTTAGTACCTAAACCAAAACTAGTTAAATTCAATATGGACCTCAAAAAAGGTCAACTTTAATTGTCAATTAAATTGAAATGGTCAGGTCATAAAAAGATTCCCCCTGTACTGTTATAGCTATAGAGCAAGGGTGTCAAACTCCAGTCCTCGAGGGCCGGTGTCCTGAAGCTTTTACATGAGTCTCTGCTGCAACACACTGGAATAAAATTTGTAGGTCATTAGCAAGACTTGACTTGCATGCCGAGTTGGCAACCCCTAACCCTACTCAAGTAAATTTAAAGAAAAGTGTAAAAAAAAAAGAAGAAAAAAAGTACTTCTAAAACTTCTTTTATTGCACCATGTTCATTCACTCATGAGCTGCTGTAACATGAATCAGATGGCTGAATTGCCACCTCAGCATGCAGTCACGTTCTACAGAGTCTTGCTAATGACCTACTAATTTTATTCAGGTGTGTTGCAGCAGGGACACATGGAAAAGTATCAGGACACCGGCCCTCGAGGACTGGAGTTTGACACCTGTGCTATAGAGACATAAAACTAGAGTAAACATGTTTATTTCCTCTGTAAACTTGAACATTTTAACATGGGAGCCTCACCTCGAACAAACCTCAAGAGGCCGTTAGAGGAACTGCAGGTGTTATGGTGTTTCTCTGCTTGGTTTGCGTAAACTAAAGAGTATGTTTATAAATATGTGCTTGTGAATGCGGTATTTTTTGTGTCAATAAGACTAGAAAACTGCTAAATAAAAATCAGTCCACTTACAATTTACTGTTCTGATGAAATGCAGACAGCCAGCTCTTAAAGGTGACTGTTGTCAGTATACTGACTTACAGTATTTATAGAAAGCACTTATTTAGATAAGCTGGCATGTGGACAGTATACATAGTTTTAATTTGGCTCTGTCCCATCCTTGGCTTATTCTTTCAGCCCAGGAAATTCCTTCTTGGTACGACCCCAGCCTTGGACAGAGGGCTTGGATTTTGAACAATTTTTTTCTTCTGAGTCAGCGTTTGGATCTTCCTCCGCCAAGATATTCACAAAACTAAACTAATGAGCAGTAAAATAAACAGCAAAGCACAAAATGGTCATACTGGACGAGAACCATGGTATCCTTGCTCTACCACCCTCCTTCCAGCTTGCAGCAATTTAAAAGAGGATTAAATGTCTGGCTGAGCAGCGATGTGCATGAGATGTGAGATGTCACTGGCATCTGAAAATGACATTATTTTACCCTGCAGGATGAGAACACACAGGTGTCAGAGGAGGATGGAGGCAGTTCTCTGCATTTCTTTTTTTTTTTTTTAAACCTTTGAAACAAGTTGTTTCTTTATCAAAAACTCAAGAAAAGCTCAAATTTGAAGTTTACTGTTGTAATTTGATCAAACCTGAAAAAGCAGGGATGCAGGCAGACAGACAGGAAGGAGAAAAAAGATGAAAGAATGTGAGGTTGAATCAGACTGAGATGTTTTAGGTTTTAGATCCAGCTGATAAAAAGAATCTCTAACTGCGCTGGACATTGGATCTCAGACACCAACTCTTTCTGATCAATAAACTTCAAAGAACCTCGGGTTTGAGAAAAAAAAACAACTTTCATCCTGAGAACAGAAAAAAGAGCATCTTTCATTTAATCTGTGAGAACACCTTCAGCAGTGTTGTTGCTTTTGTAACACCTTCGTCAGCCACCTACAGATGGTGGAGGATTATTATTATTATTATTAGGATATGTGACTGTTCATTAACCGCGTGGACACGTTAACTCCTACAGAGTTAAACTCCTACAGAAGAATCGGACGCTGCAGCCGGACAGAGTCAATAAAACCCGCTGAGGAAATTAAACATGGCTGAACCTGTGGTTAATGAAGCAGGCCGAGGCTTTTACTGCAGTCCACATCTGTAAATCAATCTGCTTCCGAACGCTAAATATCATTAAAAGGTGTTCCTAATGCGCAGAATAATGAAAAGCAAATGAGCCCTGACAGGACGAATCATGAGCTGAAATCCACCTCCTTCCAACATCCTGACAGATACGGATAGATGTAGGTGTGATAATTTACTTTACATTAAATTTAAACAGGATCTGCTGTTTATAACCCAATGCTACATGAAGTTCACTGTTCACATCATGCCCAGACCAGCCTGCTGTCATCCTGACAGTTAGTCTGGTTTTTTTTGTTTGTTTAATCGCTGGTGTCATATGCACGCTAGGTGTCCTATGGCTCCCTGATGCATTGGGTTACGAACTCATCATTTATTAATGAGCACGATTACTGTCGTGAAGAAGTGTCTTATAATCCAAACCGCCATCTTTTTCTAACCAAACCAATAAGTTTTAACCTGCAACCCTTAAGACACTACCATCACTCTATACTCCTAATATTGACTTTGTATGCCTCAAAACAGGGCAGTTATCTCTCAATTCAGTTCAGTTCAATTCAATTTTATTTATATAGCATCAAATCACAACAGCAGTTACCCCAAGGCGGTTAATATTGCGAGGTAGAGACCGTACGATGCTTCTCTCTGCGGCCAAAATTGCTTCACCCAGTGCATCACAGCCATGATGCCAAAAAACTCCTTGAATGTCATGAGAGATGCAGGAGGCATCTGACGAAAGAGCATCATGTCACAAAACCCAGATCTGGTCTAAATGTTTAGAGCCTAGGTCACCGGACGCCGTTCTTTACAGACCCATACCTGTTTACCAGACTTTGTTTCAAATTTGGTGTGTGCAACGTTTTTTGTATTGATGATGAGGTTATTATAATCAGCACAGCCTTTTCCTTTGTCCTTACAGTAGTCGATGTTTGTAGTCTAATGAAGTAAGTCAGGCATGGGACAGACAGGGACAAAAGCAGGTTTAAAACTGGGACAGTTTACAAGTTAGTGAAAAAGGAGAAACATTTTGTTTGTTGGTGTCAACCTAAACCTTTGTGTTATTTTAAATTAAGCACTTGATTTGAAGACAAGTTTTTCAAAAGCTTTTTTTTTTAACGTTTGAATTGTTTACTTCACATGAGAAAATAAAGTTTTATTATCATTATATTATTAGAGTACCCACTACAACCATTAGGCTACTGCACAATATACTGCATTGATTTATAGTGCATGTGGAATATTTTGGGTTTTTGTTTGAGGATATTTTGTGTAACTGGACCTCCTTAAATATTATTAAATTTAAAAATGTAAAATCCTACTAAAAGGGCTGGAAGTTAACCAAACCCAAAATCTTCTTGACAGCCCGGCTCCCCGAGTGTTAAATATACCTGTAATTCGTTCAGTAGGTGTTAAGACAAGAACCTGCAAATCCTAGTCTCATAAAATCAGGGGCCCAACAAAATCAATATGATCCATCCTCTGGAGACTAACAATACAGGCGAATATGTTAAGATGAACCACTTAAAGACAGAAAAAGGGCAGAAAATTGTTTTTTCATGTCTGTTTATTAAGTATGAAGGCCTTAAAACCACAACCAGCTGAACAGTGAACAATTTCTAAAAGAAAAAAATGATCTCGTATTGTGATAGGTCAGGAATGTGCAATGTTGTAACTCAGACCTCAGTGAGTTTTAATAATCGCACACAGAAAAACGTTTTTGCTTTAGAACATCCGGCACATTCTTAAAGGTGCATGCTATCTCCTAATTAAAGGGGAAGGTATGTATCATCCGCAGCAGATTAAGGAGCAGGGTGAGTGCTCTGACACATAATGAACTGGACAAAGAGCGCTTCTTTGTATTGATCAAACAACGGATTTACAAACTAATTGTGAGGCCAAGAATCAGATCTGAGATTAATAATGATTCCCACCTCTTCCAGAGTGCCTCCACACCTTTAAACTCTCGCTGCCTAAAGGACACACGTCTTCCTGCATTAGCACTAAATGTTGGCTTCAGATATAGACTGGTGTGGGACTGGGCGTAATTCTTGGGGACACTGGCCTGGCCATCGATAAGCTCATTCCAGCTCCAGCGGGGCCCTGTTTGTATCTCAGGTTCACATAAACATGAAGGAAAATCAATGGCATTGATGTTTGTCCCAAAGCTGCTTACTGCACCTGCATACTAAACAGCACATGCTATCAATAGCCAGGTCCAGTTCTGCTTTTAAAGGGGACCTCTTGTGCTCATTTCCACCTCCGTAGTTTTTATTATTGGACTCCACTAGAGCAGCTTTGCATGATTCACAGTTCAAAATAATCCTTATTTATCTTACGAACCTTGGTAGAGCTGTTCGATTCAACTGAACCAAGCTGCTTTAGCGTATTTTCTTTGAGGCCACCCTTCCTTTAAGCCAATCAGAGCCGATCTAGGAGAGTTCTGCTTCCACTTATTCAGACTATAAAGACATCAGGGTCCATCCAGGCAGGGAAATGATTCAACACCCATAACCACCTGCTTCTTCTACACATGATCTGTTGGGGTTATTGGTTGGAAACAGCAACATTGAGGGTCCTGATGCAAAATTTGAACAGACCAGTCAGCATGTATTTGCATAATAGTGTTTTATGGACAGCTCCCCTGTAAATAAAAAACAATAATAATTAAAGACAATAATTGTTGTTTTTTTCAGATTCTGACATATTCTTGAGGACCATCTCATGAGTGGCCCCTATGAAACAAAAAGAGTCCAGACAGCAGGAACTGTCTCAGTTTTATTACAATTTTAATATTTCAGATATTACATTATTTTTCTTATTTGGTCAGATTTGGCTACAGTGGTGAAGTCTTTAAATGACAGTCTTAATGTTTATACCCCCTCACACGTAACCGGTGCTGGAGCCTCATGGGTGTTGTTGTGTTTAGATAAAAAAGAAATTTGGGTTTTTTTTGGTTATTTTAATTTTTTCAATTAAATTTTATTATTTTAGACACAGTAAATTAATAACAAAAAACCCCAGTTGTTATAACAGTCCTCTAACATAGCAAAGACAGGGCTTTAAAACAGTGTTCAGGTCTTCACTTATTTAAACTCGACCTATGTGGTTTTAAACTTGAGCAGCTCTGCTTGATTCAGTTATAATTTATCTTCATTCATCTTATAAATGGCTGCACAGTGTGTCTTTTGTGCTCCCCTCACCCCAACTGGCCACCCCTCCCTGAGCCTGGCTCTGCTGGAGGTTTCTTCCTGTTAAAAGGGAGCTTTTCCTTACCACAGTCACCAAGTGCTTGCTCATAGGTGGTCTGATTTTTGGGGTTTTCTCTGTATTATTTTAGCATTTTACCTTACAATATGAAGTGCCTTGTTGTGATGAATTGAATTAAAGGATCAATAAGCTCATTCCAGAATTGCTGCTCCTCCTACAGTAGAGGTCCAAATGTAATCAAATTAGCACAAACTAATGAGTTTTTACCCAAACTGCAATCAATGTAAAGGTCAGATATGTTATGAATCATGAGCTCGCTGATGTTCTGGTTAAAATAGACTCTAATTCTGAGTACTCTGCTTTACCTGCAGGAGCACATCAATCGCTGTTGACCTTGTTTGCATATAGCAATCAATAATTTAGTCGTCTGTAATTAGTGAACATCTTTATTGGTCTTTATCTTACAAAGAAAGCGCCTGGGCCTTGGTGCATCCCCTCAGTTCATTCTGTCTGAAACTACACGTTTTAGCTCCTCCACCTTTGAGCCTTCCTTCTGATTGGCTGCACAACACAAAAAAAGGGTTCACTGCCACAGCTGTGTGCCTCAAATGACTTATGAGGGATATCCCCCACTCTATGACATCATACAGATCCAAGACTAGAAAAACAAAACAAAACTCAGGCAACCATCAGTGCTACCCATCAGCCTCCTAGTAGACACAACTATACTGTCATAGTTGACAGTGACCTAACCTTGAGGTTGAGGTCACTGAGATTTGAACTCCTGAGATTTTTAGTAGATCCACTCATAGTAAAAATTTGAAGCTCTTATATTGCCTCATTCTCGAGTTATCTCATTCATAAGCTTAGTTGTCCACACTGCCTGCACGATGACGACAATACCACATCACAATGGCTGATGGGGTAAAAAACTGTAAGTGTTTACAGCAGTCTGAAGCCTGAGAGTATATCCACAGAGTATATCCACATTTGCTGGCATCATTATTTGATACTTTTGCTATACTTTAATATGAACATTCAATGGAACTGGAACAGAATATATATGACAGAAAATAAGGAAAGCAGAAAGCAGTTCCCTTTAAAAGTTTGCTGTCTGAACTTCAAAGGTCTGTAATGTCACATCATCTTCTTCCAGCTGTGAAATCTGCTCTGCTCTCCGCTCTCCTCAGCCAATAAAGCCAGAAAGTCAACAACGAGAGTTTTAAAGAGTAATAAGTCTGACCTGAGGCTAATGTGGAGTCTCAGGCTCTCAGCTGGGGAGCTACACCCACCACTGACCTGTGATCAGATCCCAGCGAGGAGTTGCAGCCGTCCTAGCTCCTGTAACCTCCCACACTGCTCTCTAAGAAAAAAAAAAAGGCACCCCAAATCACTACATTTCCTCCACCTCCTCTCCTGCTCGGGGAAATAAAATCAGCTGAGCTTTCCTGCGTTTGCCTCAGCTCAAAGCGGTCGAACGCTCCAATTACAGGAAGCATAAATCTCAGGGAGAGGAAATTGCAGAAGGCCAGGAGGGAGGAGAGGAAAATAGAGGGCACAAGCTCTCTGGTGTAGTGGGTAATAAGAGCAGAGCACCAGCCAATGCCTCCTGGGAAATCAGGCCACTGCCCCTGCAGATGGAGTTGACCGCCACCACCAATGTAGCCACTGTGGCGTTGCTATGAGTTTCCACAACTCATTTCTCAGGAGAGGAGACATAAAATCTGACTGGCCTGCAGAGACATTCGACTCCAGGGAATCTGCGGGGTGTTTGATGGGGAAAATGCTAACCTGTTAGTGCTTTAGCGTGGCTCTGATGGATGGCTATGAGCATCCAGCTGTGGAACATAGACCAGCAGCCTTTGGGAAGTGAAACTGGATTCATTCCTCACACACGGCTCTGTAGATACGCAGCATGGCCAAAGGTTTGTGTAAATATGGTCTGATCCTGTTTTTCATGGTTTGCTACCTTTAATTCCATAATTAAAGTCGAATTTCAGTATTTTTTTCACATTTAAGTGTAACAGCACATCTGCTCACATAGCCAGAACCTTAAAGCAATGGTTTTCCCAGTGAGGCGCTGGAAAGCCAGATCACAAAACTGTGAGCCAAACCTTAGCACCAGCGGCAGCTCACTAATGGGAGCAGTAGGTTCAACATCTGGAGGAAAGGCTGACTGAAGGTTACAGCAGCACAGTAATGATCATGGCTTTAGGACGGCTGTGATGTTAAGTGTTAATGTGGTTTTAATTGTCCTGATGCAGTAGAACTCCATCTGTTAGGCATCTTAAAAAGATCCTGACCACTTAAAGCTTAAGTAATCAGGATACTTTAGGCCTTGTTCTGTAATCTGATTTCTTAAACGTAATGAATTAGTGGTTTTAATGAGCTACACAGGCTTTCAGAGTAAAACAGGCCTGAAAAGGGGACATGATGTGACAAAAGTGTCTGTCACAACATAGCCCAACATGGAGTGACCGTTATTTTGATCCCAAGCTAAATTAGATGCTACAGCTAAACTTCGGGCATCTAAAGAGCTTGAAGAGTCAGGATCCCTGTTAATCTTTTTTTAAATGATCAAAAGCTGAGAAGTTTTGAGTTCCGAGGTTTAGTAAACAGAAATTAATATAATTTACTTACTAGACCTCCACAAACAAAGAAATCAGACTGCATCAATGAAAACAAGACGTTAGCAGGAAGTTAGCTCGCTAGTTTCCATCTAGAGATGATAAACCGTGTTCTGACAGAAGTACTTCTAAAAAACTAAACCATACAGCACTGTTTCAAGTTTGGGCATAAGTGAATACTAAACAGCAGCTGTCTTTGGAGTGTTAGTGAAGCTGATATATAGAGAGCTGTAGTTAGGCTAATATTAATATAAAGACATTAGCACAGGGAAGATGGAGGATGAGGGTTAAATGTGTGAGGGTTTCCAGCGGGCAGAGACAGATGCCATCGTATGGCAAAAAGAAGACGGCAAAAATGGAGCAAACTTCAGCCAAGAGATCATCTGAGACGATCCACGCACAACACAAAGTTAGTTATTAATATGCTTCTGCGAGGTTTGGATTACTCACTATAAAAAAGACCTGATCCTGAGCTTGATGTCCACACTGAAGTTTTATTTGGCCCAAGAGTGACTTTTAAATACAGCGTTAAAATATCTGGAGCATCCCTGGGCTGTAGATTCACTGTGAGGTTTTAAGAACTTAAAGATGTGCTGCACATGAATAACGCTAATAAAAAGCTAGAGGACAGAGAGAATGAGGACTGTATAGTTTTTGGGGGCTTGTGTCATGACACAAAAATAAGAGACAGAACTGCAGCACATTAAAAAGACGAGAGGCTCGTGCAGAGCAAGAAATGCTCGGACTAGAAAGTCAGTCGATACATCATCAGCAAACAAGAGAAATTCAACTACCAAACAATAACCAACCTCAGTTTTTAAATGGCAAAGGTTGAATATAGATACAGAATAACACAAATAAGGGCTGAACAGAGCTCACATCAAAGACACAACGAACAAGTGGAAGGATTTTATTTCATGATTCAGGAAGATATTTGCACTGAACTTCAGACATCCCTAAAAAAATGATGCGAGAACAGGAGCAATACTCCAGACTGAACTATTTTCCAGTAGTTACTGTTTTGGTGCGCAAAAAAATAACTTTGAAGACTATAACTGATATTAGCATCTTAACGACCCAACGATCAGAAAAACAAAGGAAGTGGAAGCTCTGTTGATTTGAATCGATATAATGTTAGGGATGAAGATCTCATCGCCCTGCTCGTTGTATTTGTGAGTGATTGCACCGGCTGCCCTTTGTTTTGAAAATGCGATTGATGAAGATGAAGATTAAAGCTTCTGTTCCAGTTTGTTTCGTCATTGTTGCTTAAAATGGATAATTCAACAGTGGAGTGTGTGTGGGAGTTAACTCTGATGCGGGAGGTCTGCTTTGATTACCCGATCAATGGACGTGACGGTGAATCAGACGCCAACACGTCCCTGAGCTTTACAGAACTCACAGGTCAAAGGTCATCACATTTTATTTGATTTTATTCAGCGTAAGCATGAACACAGCCGAGGCTGATTTAAATGATTTTAACCACACATATAGATCCTTTCAGTTTTCATAACTGTCAACAATATGTAGAGACGGTTTCATTTTATCTGAAAATAAGACAACACGGCAGACCTGTCTGAGCTGTAATAAAGAGTGAAAGTCATGCAAATGTTAGAAAAGAGAAGCTTTTTAAATAGACACTGTATAATATGAAGTATTTCAGGTGCTTCTCTGCACAGACAAACATTGAACTCATCATATTTCAAACTCTGGCTTTTATAATGTGAATAAGTGCCTCACTTACACTTTTAATTACGCTCCAGCAGTCGGCCTTGCTGCTGCGTTTTTATGCCTTTTGAGTTCACTGTCATTATGTTTTTAATTGACTGAACATCAAATGCTGAGAGCCCGTACTCGGCTTTTCCTCTGAACTCGGCACAACGTCATCAGTCACATTGATTTCAGAGAACGAGCCAGTTAATCAGCCGCAGATCAATTTTAATTACGAGTCGCTGGACGAGTCAGTAAAATCCTCCCAAACCTGGAGGGTTATAAAATCAGAGTCCAGGGTCCCTTCAGAGGCCATCAGGAGCTGCAGGAGGGACCGCCGCATAATTTCATTCAGCAGAGACTCAAATAATCTGTGATCTATCAAATCTTTCTTTCTAACAGTTTAAAGGATGGATATATATAGCACTTATAAGTATCCACTGCTAATTGGGGCTGTCAAAAGCTTTGCTCATTTTAAAATATTTTAAAATGAACAAAGCAGCACTGCCAGTGTTTTTGTCTCTAGTAAAAAGTAGTAACAGGTACTTTTAATGGTTGTAACTTATATCTAATGAAACGTTTATAAAAATTTAAAAATAAAAAAAAAATCACTTCCTGTTACAAAATGTTGACCTTTTTAAAACTTCCTCTCTTAACGACGATCACAGTAGACTAATTACAGCTTAAAGGTGTTTTTTCTAAAAACCACCTGCAAACTTTAATGAAAATATCCTGTTGGAAAGGATGTCACGACTATGTGACTGCAGCGACATCTCTCTCCATTTAAGCCTCAAAGTTTAGTTTCAAAGTGCTCTGAAATCTAAAATCTTTCAGGCATTCTTCTTCTTCTTCTCTGCTGCTCTGAGATCTTCCTCTTTTCCTCCAGCCTGGCAGCTCCATCTTCATCATCCTTCGTCCATTATATCCACTATTCCTCCTCTGCACACGTCCACACCATCTCAGCCTCTCTGTGTCCAAACTGTTGAACTTGAGTGAATCCAGTCCTTCCTGCTCACTCCCAAAGAAAGGCTTAACATCTTCAGCTCGGCCGCCTGTCTTTGTCAGTGCTACTGTCTCCAAATCATACATCACAGCAGTATGATGCACACTGCCATCTTTAAACCTTCCCTTCCACTCCTGCTGCTTTGCTTCTATCATAAATCACCCCTGACACTTGTCTCCACCCACTCCACCCTGCCGGCCTTCTCTTCTTCACCTCTCTTGTGCACTGTCTGTTGCTTTGGGGTCGAAATATTTAAACCCATTATGTCTGCTCCTCGCAGCTTCACTGCTGCAGTTTTTTCTACTCTTGGATTTATATGATGTCACAGAGAGGGGCTATCCTAATATGGTCATCGCAGGCACAGAAGTCCCTCCTACTGTTTAAAGTCTTTTGATGGGGGCAGCCATTCAGAGGATTGTTAGCATAATGTGAGTGGGAGGAGCTAGAACAGAGAGACTCTACTATTTTAAGTGCAAACTGAAATGTGTTATTAGGTTTTAGTGTCAGAACACCAGAAGACGCATTACTTGAAGTGCTTTTTGCACTCACCTGCATCACTGTCAGCATTAGCTTGATTATATGAAATCTGACAGGCACTGAGCATATATATATTTAAAAGTTGGATGCTTTAAGACAGTGTGTATATCATGATGTGCATGCCTGATCAAAAGTGAGGTTGTTTCTCTTCATAATTCCCTCTGTGCTGTTTTAAAAAAGCCATTACACCATGAGCGATGGAACAGAATGAAGATGAATGAAGGCGATGTTCAAACGAAGACGCCGCGTCTCTTTATTTGAGGCGGCAGCTGAATGATTCCCTCAGACGATGCTTTAAACGGCGGAAACCCTTAAAGACTGACTGATGTCCTCGCAGCTCGATATCAGTAAATGAGCCGTAATAATTCACTTTTCTGATGAACCCTCACTCTCAATCAGTCAGTCACCCGGACAGTGTTAATTCCCGTTTCCGTTGCATCAACACTGTTTATTTCCTGGCACACACTCACCGGTCGAGCAAGGCCCGTCAGCCACCCGGGAGATGAGTCTCTGCTGTTTGCAGGACGCCTGCCGCCTGTAGCACTCGTTCTGGTAGGTGTCTCCGTTTGAGCCGCACACAGGGACATAGTTTTTGTGACACTGGAAATCAAACACAATCAGATGTTAATTAAGCTTAAGTGCGACCCGACGGAGACGAAGCATAGACAGCAGAGAGGAGTCGCTTCACTCAAGGGGAGGGGGTGGAGTCAAAAACATTCTGATTTAGGTACGACTCTAGCACACCTATGCAAAATTATTAATTACTTTAGCTATATACATTACATGAATTATTGTTGGCTACAATAGTAATAATAATAATAATAATAATAATAATAATAATAATCAATAATGTCTAGTTCTACACTTTGGTTTTATTTTAGTTTAGTTTGGGTTCAATTCCAGAGCGGGTTCACTCGTCCGAGTCAAGTTTTTATTGTTAAAACAAGTTTAGATACTTTGATTTTTATCAGTGTTTATCAGTTTACATGTTAGTTTTAGTTTTTATTTGTTGTCATATGAGGTAATTCTCAGATTGTAAGAGTCACAAAGTTTAGAACAGTACAAAAATACAATACCATAAAAACACTTAACACATGAATCTAAGTTTTCATAGCACTAAGCAGTCCTGTGAAAACGTGTGTGTGAGCACATTATAAAAGCAGAAGCTGTGTAAGTTTGCTGGTGTGGAACACCCCAATCTCAGACCCTGCAATGCTCAGAGAAACTGCAAACAACCTGAGAGCTACATCAAGAACTCTACAAGCCTCATCTCAAATGTTAAAGTTTGTGACAGCACAATATAAACGCACCCCTCCACGGAGGTGGAAGGGTGATGATGTGGGCACCTTGCGGTCATTGACTCGACCATGAACTCCTCTGTATATCAGAGTATTCATGACTCAAATGTGAGGCCATCTGCCCCACAGCTAAAGCTCGGACCAAACTGGGTCATGCACCAGTCAAAGTTCAGTCCTCTGACCCCCCGAGCGAGATGCTGTGGTGGGACCTAAAGAGAGATGTACATAAACAAACCTCAAAAAGCAATGCTGTGAAGAAGTCTGGGCCAGAATTCCTGTATAACAATGAGAAACTGATAAATTCATGAAATGATTACCTCAAGTTACAGCCGCTAAAGGAGATTCTACAAGCAGTTTTCGCAGAAATACACGAAGTCCTGAATAACAAACTTCAGATACAGTGTATTTTATTGATGTAGCTAACTGAGATTACATCAGAGTCAGAGTAATGTTACTATGTTACCAAATGCAATTCGCAATATTATTCTGCAACACTGTTGCAATGGAGTTGTAGTTTTCTTTTTAACTGAGCCGCTCTCACCACATTTCCTTTGAAAGGGAGGCGCTCTGAACTGAGCCCAAGCGTCACCTTCTTTGGAATTTTTACACAGGTTTAAATGAGTCCATCCAGTGCAGTGCAGGTTTAAAGGTAGAAGGAGAAAGATGGTGTTATCAAGCCTGTGCCTGTGTGTGATCAATATGGGTCAAATATGATGCAAGCTGAGTTTCATTCACTCTCCATGGAGGTTATATAGACCTGTTTGACTCACACTGTCAGCTATAAGCTACAGCTGCCAAGGACACATATCAGTGTTCAGCAATCCATATTCTATTAACTCTCACACATCAATCATTTAGCAGGAATCCCCTGCAGGTTTGACCTCCGTGACCTCCAGCACACTGCACAAGCAGGCCAGGTTCATATCCAACAAGAAAAGTGTCCGATCGAGTCCGCAGCTGAAATTCATGAAAGACGAAACAACCGAGCGGCGGCCAGAATGAGAGCGGAGCAACATCCAAACTCCAGCTGAGAGAGGAGAACATTTTTCTGTCCTGTCAGGACTCTTCCTGGTTTGCTCCGTCAGCATTTTGTGGTTTTGTTCTGCTGAAGTAAATTTGTTGTAACGTATTTTTTTTTCTTTCCATCAGACTTTCAGCTGGAGCTCATTATCAGCACTCATCAGCATGTTTGGGTTTCTTTGTTCAGTTTTAGTGACTGAAGTTCTTTTTCTGTTTAGAGAAGCAAACTCAGAAGTTTTAATGATTGGGAATTAGCCGGATCCCTGCTGGTTAGAGGAGAACAGAAGGCTTATTTCGATGAAAATCGAACAGATTAGTCCTTTAAATGAAAGCAGGTGTGATGAGTTTCAGTTGGAGGTGGATGTTTGATTTTTTTTGACTGCATGGCCCTGCCTACAGGCAGGCAGGTGGAGCAGCTCCTATCAGACAGTGAAATAGCTTTAATGAGGATCTCTGTCATCTCAATAAAGCGTAACACACGTAAAAATGTGTGTCTTAGACTGATTTACATTCACACATACACAAACCTGCACAAAAACCATAAAGTTTTAATGGTTTCAAGCTATTCCAAGGCTCCACGGGAGATAAATCCGCTGAAAACTGCTGACTCGGAGTGCAGAGTTAGATTTATTCATCTGCATTAAAGGGCCACTTCAGCTCTCAGCCACTTTTTACTTTCACAGAGCTGAAAATGCTACGAGGTGAAGCACAGTTATTGTCAGAAACTATATTTGAAAAGGGAAAATTTAAAGAGTGCCAGTTCTGCTCATCTCCAGCTCCATGCTTTTATTCTTTTAGAGTAGCTTTGCATGACTAACAGTTAAAAATAATCCTTCTTTAACTCACACTGGTCCTTGGTACAGAACCTCAGTTTACCCTCTGTCTGAAACGAGCTCCTCCCCTTTAGGCCAGCTTTGCTCTGACTGGCTGACTGTCACAAACAGAAGGTTTGAACAGCAGGTGGGTGGGTTTCGACTCTATGGCATCACCCAGATCCAAGAGTAGACACAAAAATGTTTCAAGCAGTCTGCAGCCTGAGCTTTTAGCTCACAAGGAAGTTGAATATGAACATCCACCACTGGAAAAGGATATGTATGACAGGAAATAACTTTTATTTTTAAGAATGCCTCCAAAATAAAATTCATATTTACAGTATGTGTCTCTGCAACATAGAGATTGTCTTTGCAAACATCTGGATCATGCTCTCTGTTGACTTTGGGGAGGTTGTCATCCATAAATAACCTTTGTGAAGATGCAGATGTAAAGTACTGAACACAGAGACAGGCACCTCCGTCTGTCCACAAATAAAACTCACTGAAGCTTTAACCAGTTTTCACATGGTTTGTTTCAGTGCTTTGTTTTGATACAAATTTTCAGATATAGAAATCTGAATCGACTGGTCCCCGCTGTGCGATCCCATTATAAAAAAAAACCCCGGAAGCGCCTCTTCCCCTACACTACATTTACTCTTCCCTGCAGACACAGGAACACAGTGTGACTTTTTTTTTTGCACCATCAACAAGCAACCTGCAGGCTGTCCTTGAGGCCTTTTGTGGAGGCAGAACAGAAGATGGGAAACAGATGACAGTCAGGTCATTATCAAAAGGATCCAGCGTGCTTGACCTTTCAAGGCCTCCCAATTACAATTACTGTTCATCTTGTTAGCAAGTCTAGTGGCAGAAAAATAAAAGCAGAATGATGTAGCTGTGTGAGGTTTGTGGAGCAGCCAGAAAGGCTTTGCTTCTGTTAATAATGGATTTGAGCATTTTGGTTTTTTTAATAAGCTTGCACTGTTTAATATTAACTGTAGATCCAGAGCTACAGTTTAGATGTTTAATATAAATTTTGCACCATAGCAAAAAGTGTAAAGAGGTGGAGGGGTCTCTCCTTTCTCACAGCAGGAAGTAGTCCACTTCATGCAAGTCTGAGCTACGTGCAACAGCTCTTTATTCTTTTGTTTTGCTGCGATACACATTTGGACACTAGGGGGCAGTCACCTTTTAAAGGACTGCATTTATAAAGGAACGGTTCATTTATGCAGGTTTGTGCTACCTTAGGCTACATAACTGCAACATGATGATAACTATTTACAAGTAATTAAAGGGTCATTCCATGAAAAATCAACCCGTGTTTCCCATCTCTATTTAGTTCTTGTATTTGCTTGTACCATAATTTGTTTAACTGTGTTGTTTTTCCACCATTTTTGAGCACTTGGAACTTCATCCATACAGAAGATTTCCATGTGAAGTTCTCAGGGCTGGAAAACATATTTTAACCTGTGTTAAAATATGCAACCAAGTAAATGTTACCGTGACTCCATCTGTGTCCCAATCTGAAGACAAAATCAAATCTCTGTTCAGCCTTATTTATACCTCTAACCGACTTTGAGCGTCGGTATCATGGATATATGTCTGTGATGTGCAGAAACAGAAACAAGCACCGGTACTCGGATGTTTGATCTTTTTTTCTCATCATTCACCAGAGAAAAACTTCAAAAAGTGCATTTTGGATAAACTTTAAAGGATCGTATCACCATGTGGGATCAGTTGCTGCTACAGCATACGAAAAATCTTATTGTACCTAGGTTTTCATACCAGGCTCATCTCCTAGTTTTGTAATATAGTCATATTTTAACACTTGTGAATGTGACAAATGGCAGTGAGATGGAGAAACAACACTGGTGGTCTCACACAGTATCACACTGATCAAATAACTTCAGGTCCTGAAGAAGTTTTCTGGGTGATGTCGGGGCTGCAGTGTGGACTTATACAAGTCTCATTCTGCAAGTTGTACTTGTCTGTATTGCGTGCTTCAGGCCATGAACTGCATCATACTTGGCAGGTGGTCAGGGTGGGCGGTGGGTTTGCAAAGGGCCGGGCTTTTCATCATGTAGTCAGTGTGGACTGGAAGGCTTTCAGGCTCTTCCTCCTGTTATAATCAGAGTTATAATTCAGGCTGTCGCTGCTTCTGTGTGCAGCTGAAGACTCCTCAGAGCCGCCGTCTCGCTCGGACAGCTGTGAAACTCCTCTGATCACGTCGAACGGCTGCGCTCGCTTCGCTCTGTCCTCTTTGTGCACACATGAATGTGGGTTCTGCTTTCAGCTCACGGAGCGTGACGGCCAGCTTCAAACAGCCACCGTGTGTCTTGTTATTGCGGTGAAGCTGCAGCTCTGTGGTGAATCCGGCTTCCGGGAGCTGCCCTTCACGCCGCCGCTGCTTTTATTTTGCAGTTGTTCAACCAGATATGCAACTTATACAACAGGCTGACAGGAGAGTAATTATATTTTGTTTCATATCAGAGGAACACGCTGCAGGAGGGGTCATGCTTCTTTATGTGTCAGAAAGAACTTCATGGTGGTTTTCCTCATTTTAGCTCCTAAAACTAACAAGAATTAACTGGGAAGAGAGCACAGACAGGCTGGCTGTTCTCACTATTTTATTATTCACACACTGCTGCTGTGACTGCTCCATTTTCATATTAAAAAGGGAGGTGAATATGACATTCCTGTCTCATTTTCTGAGGCAGGGTGCCTGAGCTGCGAATGAGAAAACGGGCCATCTCGTGCACTGATCATGTCACCCAACCTCAATGTTAGCATTCTGGCTACCAACATGTTAGCTTTTTCAGAGCTAGAAGTGACCACGTGTGGACAAGAGGGTGGAATTATCAGCTAATGTTAGCTAGCTTTGTTAGCGAGCTGCTTTCATAAATGGGGTGCAATATATAGGCGGACATATTTCTAATAAGTGTTACCAAAGCATGGATTATGCATTCCTGTTACACAAGGTAAGTGTTTACACCCCTCACCCCCAACTGATAGCTGCCACTCCCTGAGCCTGGTTCTGGTGGAGGTTTCTTCCTGTTAACAGGGAGTTTTTCCTTCCCACTGTCGCCAATGCACTTGCTCATAGGGGGGTCATATGATCATTGGGGTTTCTCTGTTTTCTCTGTATTATATTATGTAGGGTCTTTATTTTACAAAGACCTGACACAGGAGCTGAGATCTCTCACCTCCTGAGAGATCATCTGGACATTCAGCCCATTCATCTACTGTTCACTGAAGCCTCGTCAGAAATGTTTTCAGTGAAAGGACAAGCGAGAAAAGGCTGAGAGGAACAACAGTGAGTGTGTCTACAGCCATCTGTGAGCACAGTCGAGGATCTGTCATGGACCACAAAAGCTGCCAACTTCCAAAGAAGAGCTTTGAATGTCCTTCAGGAAGCCTGGAGAAATTTTCCTGAAGACTACTTAAATGAGAAGAAATGTGCACTAAGAGAGTTCAGCCTGTCTTAAGGAATAAAGGTGGTCACACCAAACATTGACTTTCAGGATTGTTAGAACCGCACAAACTGTGTTTTTTCTATAAGTTGTATGTTTGCATGTTTCAGTAAACTGCTGCAACCATTTCCCATTTTCATGGCAGCCTATAAACAAATGAGGGGTGGCAAGACTTTTGCACACAGCTTTCAATGTTTTGCTAGAATAATAGTAAATGATGAGGGACTTCTTGGAAACAAAAACACTTTATAGTTAATACCAGCTAATGTTTCTGGATTTTCCAGCTTTTTCCGAACATTGGAAATACAGGAACCTTGTTAACATCAACCAGTGAAACAACTCTAACTCTAAACATGTCATAGATGACCAGGTAAATGTTTTATCTCCAATAAGATTAAAGAAAAAAGAAAAATGATGTCATTTACCTGGAACTGGCAGACACACTTGAGCTGAGCGCCGTCCTCTCTGCAGGTGCCCCCGAATCGACAGGTGGAGTCATCACAGACCCTCAGGTCGCTCTTCTTCTCTGACAGATCTAACGGCAGAGACACAAACAAAGGCAGCGAGTTAAATACGGAGACAGACAACAGGCTGGTGGATCAATAAGGTGAATCACACCTTCGGCACCCTCCACGAGTGCTGCTGCTAAATCCCGACATCCTGACTCTGATCACACGCTCGGTCCAGACAAGTTTATGAACAATGAGAACAGACGGCGAGCTGAACTGCAGGGAAAATATGGACACGACAGAGATGATTGTTTATCAGCCCGAGCAGACACCTGGACCACAGGTGAGCGTTTACACCAGGGAAATAACAGATGGACTCACAGAGCTGAGAAATCTCCTCTCCTCAGAGGGAAGAAAACTGGTGGGTAGTATCATCATTAATGCACAAAGCAGAAGTCACTTCTCATTTTCACCTGCCTGAGGATCTGCTCACAATTACAGGAGTCCTCCTCTTCATCATTATGTGACTCACAGAGAAGGTTCAGGTGGAAAAAGGTTCTCTCGGGGAAGCACTGGCTTTCTCGCCGTGGTTTTTCCTCTTCAATCTAACGTGCTCAGTTTAATCTGTTACTGTGGATTGGTGCTATATAAATCAAACTGAATTGGTTGTGTAATCTAACCATGAAAACCACGCTGTACCCCAGTAAACCAGCCTGAACCTATCGGTAGATCCAAGATAAACGGAATAATCCAGGATCAACCAATCCTGACCGTGTTTATCCAGATTATTTAGATCTTCAAAGCCATAACAGAAGAAGATTAGTCAACCATCCAAATGACTGAGGTCTTTTTTTTTACAGACTATATACAGAGAAGTTTCTCAATACTAAAAAACCATGACTGGTACATTTACACGCTTACAGAGATGTTTCGTACTGAGGGTGACGTTCCAAAAGCAGCAAAGGAAAAAGGGGGGTCAATTAAAATGTGACAAGAAAAAAAAAGAAAAATCAAAGATTTTCATTTACATGGATAAACTGATGTAAACACACTGGCTCGCTTTCCGATGCCAGGCTAATCCATATCTGGTTAACTGGCTGATGGAGTTAGAACTCCAAGAGATGTTGCTGTATGAATTCATAGTACAAAGGATAAAAGAAGAAGAAGTCCCTAGCTTTGCATGGCTCACAGTCAAAATAAGCCCCAGAAGGACTGAAAAGCAGGGAGGCACTTCTGTGAGGCAATAGTTAATTTTTGCAGGATTCTGGTGTAGCCAACACATATCTGAACCAAACTAACAGCCAATAAAAAGATACAATATCCCATAATGAAATAAACAAGGAGCTTACAAATATATAAATAATAATGAGTCAATAAAATTCTCAACAGGAAGCCTGTATTTATTTTATTTTTATTGATTGTTTAGTTACATTAAAAAGACTCTCAAAACAGAAATCATCATAATTCAGGGCATGAGATGTTTTTTTAGGCTCATTTCTTGCTCCATGTTTTTATTCTCGGACTCTGCTAGAAGCTTTTCTTGACTCATTTTATCCCGGGCCTGCTCCAGCCTCTCGGTTCATCATCCGTCTGAAACAAGCCCTTCTACCTCCATCTCTTTAACATTCTTCTTATTTGCTACCCCTCTCAAACAGGTTTTAACATGTTCTGTTCCCACCAGATGCCCCGCCCCTGTCAGTGGTAGAAAAACCCACTATATGATACTGAGTGTTTAGAACGAAATCCATCTTCTCTGAAGAAAACAATTGGTGAAATGTCAGAGCGCCCCTCTAAGGCAGAATCCTGCTGGTGTTTTTAACCCGGGGACAAACACACAGCTGATCCTGAATCAGTTTTGCTCTTTAAAATTTCACTGATGACCAGTTAATGA
>VVHJ01022563.1:1704-28217 GCA_015107715.1 Tylochromis polylepis
CAAATCTTTCCCTCCCCCCCCCCCCCCCCCCCCCCCCAGTGGGGTGACAACAACACTCCATCAGCGTCTTATGGCTGAGGGATAAAAACCGAAAGAAATATAGGAAAAAAAATGTTTAAAGCAAAAACTCTTTCATATAATTTATGTGCACTTCATGTTTGTGGGTTGACTGGCTAGATGATTCCTTTTCACATCTCTCCAGCCTGTCAGCATTGTGTCTGGGGCTGCTTCAGGTACTGTACTGTGCTGACACTGATGGTTTCACCGTGCACATCCCATGCACTCAGGCTGAAAACTCAACCTGGCATTTTCCTGGAGCTGGATTGAAGACAGGGGATTCGGAGCACTCTCACACTGACAGGCATGTCCAGAACCTTACTTCAGACACACTCTTACCAAGTAAACTGCTGGCTGTAAAATTGTGTTGTGGTAATGCTGCCTGCAAAGAATGATAACAAAAATATATTCCAAACTGGTAACAATGGTTTTTAATTTAACATCAAATAATATGCTATGAGTGAATTTTTTTTTTATATTTAAAAGGCTAACATGGTCTCAAACTAATTAGATTTTCTTAGTCAAAGGTTAAAGTTCACTGTTACCTTAAGGGACTTTTTGGCCATAACTTGAGAATTTGTAGGCCTAATGCCAGTCCTTTCAGACCTTTAGGGTTAAGGCTTTTACATCCCATAGGTCTGCAGTTTATCAACCATTTCATTTAGTTTTTTTGCTTAATTAAACTGATTATTTGATAACTGCCTCTTGTTCACTCTATAATGCTCCAGTCACACTTGGGTTTGGAGACTGTGGATAAACTGAATTATTGTGACCATGCAATGAATTTGCAATTTCATTCCTTTGAAACTGTTGCTTCAAAGAAGACCAGCGTTGGTATCACTCACAGTTAGCTGCCATCTTCGGAGTGACTTTGGTGCACCAAGACAGCGATAAAACAATAAGCCATAAGATGGAGTCAGTCTGCTATCTATTTCAGATCGAATGGGATCAAGTAGGCAATTGCATTCTATTTGTTTGTGATAATATAATGAATGACTGTGACAAACTGGTGAAAACTGAAAATCTGTTGCTGTCTACATACACAGAAATTCACATAAACAGAAATTCATATCCTACTTTCACTCAGTCCAGCCAGACCTTATACATGTGAAACATAAAATAAGAAATAAATAGTGACGTAGTAGTGATGCAATTTAACTGCAAAATAAGCTTGTTTTTATATAGGAATAACTCCAGCTGGCAACCAGCTGAGTCAAGTGTCCTGTTGCAAAGAGACATGTTGTAGGTAGGTTGCATCGACATTAGTCAATGACATCATTCAGAGGCAGAAGAAAAATGGAGATAAATTGCAACTTAACTGGTTTGTAGAGGATACAACAAAGAGACGGCAATTAAAATTTTGATGTCGATGCAGACACAGATGCTGATTTTATTCTTAAGCGTTACTTAATGATGCCACATGGAGCGCACGCAAGTTTCAAAATTCTGAAATTGGCATATTGTGTTTGGTGACATGTTTTCAAATTTTAACGTTGATCTTTTCTCCTTATTTCCTTTTCTCCATGTTCCTATCTTTTTATTCACATGGTGTGTGTACTGTCCCTATCTTGTATCTTCTTGCTTCTTCACCTTCCCATTTTTGTCTTCATCATTCTTTCAGTTCCCCTCCCTTTCTTGTTTTCCAGCCCACCATTTTACTAATATTAATCACAGCATCTCCATCTCCCCTCAAGGGAAATCTCCATCCCAACTCTTCACTTCATCTGGAATTAATGCGGGATGTCAGAGAAGGATGGGAGATTCTGAGCTGCCAAGAATGGATAGTCAGGTCACAGAGTGAGGATACACAGAGACAGAGGTAAATGAAATCTTTACATTAGGTATTTGTACCCAGGTTGTATATTGTGCCAGTATAAAATCACTCATATGCGATTCACTTGAAAAAATCCATTATTATTTACAATGTGTATGTATAGCCAATTAATCCTTTCCATTTGTATTTCCTTGTACTGGCTGGCGTGAACAGTAGAAAGAGACCTAGACAAGATTCAGCATTCTCAAACATGCTGTAGCAAGAGACACAAAAATTAATTTGGACTCAACAATGAACTGATTATGTTTATGTGGAGCTTCATATTCTAATTCTGACCAGATTTAACGCCCCAGCATGATACAATACTGCATATAAACATCTTAATTTTAATAAACAGTTCCCAACATGTTCATAGGGTTGCTTTACTCTTTTTCATAAACCAATCATAAGGGTTAAAAAAGGTTGTCAATTGGTGCTGTAGTTTGTCAGCATGGATTAAAGAAGCCGAGTCTACATTCTGGGCTCAGACAAAGAAAGAGAGAAACATGGCGAATACAGTATATTAGGATACTGCACAATAATGTTGCTTGTGCTGTATAGCTGTAGGCTGTAGCCTGAAGACCTTGCCTGCTGCAGAGTCTGTGTGTCTACAGCCCCAGCTGGCTAGAACTAAGCTTGACCCACATCATCAGAAACAGAAGATGAATAATGAATGCACCGACAGCCAACTAACCATCCACAGAGATAGCCAGCCAACCTTTGCGCCTGTCAAGAGCCCTGTCAGCCAGTCAGACCGCCATGCAGCTGGCTACTGAATCAACAAGCCAGCCTGTTGGTGAGAAATCCAGTCAGTCAGCTATGCAACATGTAGGCCTGAAATTCAGCAACCAATGGCAGAGCCTCCCACGTAATCAGCCAACCAACCAACCATTCAGACACCCTTGCTGATATGCCCCTGCTTGTAACGTTGATGCAAACCATGACCCTCCATCGTTGTCTCCTCCCTTTTTCTTCTTCCTGTCTTGCCTTTCTAGCTACTTGCTTGTTAGCATTCTTCCACTATGACCCCCACGCCATCACACTGCCCCCTCCACTACCAACCATAAACCAGCCACCCATTCAACACCAATTTTTCTTCTCCTCTTCATCTTCCTCATGTGTTAAAAGGGCAGGCCTGTCAGAATAGTTTAGCCATAATGCGTTGTTTTCTCTGAGGCACAGACAGGGTCAGCTGACCTCAACTGTGTATTTACTGTCAGGAAATAGAAGAGGGAGATTTATAGTAGATCAAACTCTGACTGAGTATTGGGCAAGTCTGATTGATTTATTTTTTCATATGTTGGACCTAAAACCAAACACTGAAATATACTTCGATTAAAAGGGCTTAGAAAGGGTCTAACTAGACCACTGTTGTATTTTATATGGCAATAAAGTCAACATATGTCCACATATGCTGCAATTTTGGTGATCTTACCATGATCAGATTTTTTTTTAAACTGTGTTTGAGAGGTAAATGTAGCTTCATAGATACCCATTAGAGTGTATTTTTTAGACTACCTAATTGTGCAGAACTATGTTTCCAAAGGTTTTTACCTGAACAACATTTTTGGTGCATTTATGTAAACCGTACCAAATCTGCTTTAATGCTTTTTTGAAAGCTGCCTTTAAAATAGTTGTGAGATGCAATAAACATTAAAATATTGGTGTAATTATGTATTTTTGCCAATCAGGTTTACACTTTCTTTTCAAAAAATGTTTCTTACATTATTATAAAAAGAAAATTGCTTTTTAATATAAAATTTAAGTAGCAGACTGCTGAATGCCTGTTTTTATGAAATGTATAAAAAAAATATCAATGACAGTTTGATTACAAATAAATTATGGCTCATTGTAAAAAATAATTTCTCTGGACTGCTTCCAGTGTGAGCAATATAACACTGTGTGTCTACAGTGTGGTCTACAGGATGTACACAGGCCACAGGACTAGAGACAAGTCAGCAACTCCTTGGCAACTGCCAGTTGCTGGGGAAAAATGTGTACTCCCCAACAGGTTGGCGAGTGGTTGGAGGTTGCTGGCTGTCACTGGATGAAATCAGTTACAAAGAGGGTGCTACACCAAAAGCCTTCTTGTGATTGCTTTTGTCGTTAGCAGACTGCTGTGGTTGCCAAAAGTTTCCACTTGTCTGCAGATAGTCGCCAACTACTTGCTGAGCAGAAGTAAAACTTGAAAAAAACTGAATCAGAGAATATTTGCCTTCACAGTAAAAACTGTTTGTAGAAACATGCAATTTTAACACTGAAAGCAAATGTTCTCCATTTGCAGTTTCCATTGCACTATTCACAGTTTCACAGCCACTTGACAAGTAGTTGGCAGACTAGTCAGTATCTTCCATACAAACTTTGGTTGACCTTGGTAGCATGCTAGTGACCAAAGTAATCACAAGGAGGTTTTTTCAGTGCAAAACTGTACACCACTTTGTGACTACTTTCATCTAGTAACAACAAACAATCTTGGAACCAAGCAATCGATGTGACACGAGTGCCGGCAACCACTGACAGCTGGTTGGGTAATATTTATTTGATACACAGATCTGCATGACTGGAGAGTTATTCAGTTAGATCTGTTGGACATGAAATTGATTTTCATGTTCCAGAAAATGAGATATCTTTTTTGTTTCAGTTTGTGCTAACTGTTTTGATCAGTTAGCAACAATTCATGGAAAAAGCTGTCTTGCTAGAAAATCAATGAAAGATTTTTTAGATGACATTTATACATATACTCCGATTAAGCATACCACATGCCTAGTACTGTGTTGGTTCCCCTTTTGCTGCCAAAAGAGCCCTGACCTGTCAAGGCATGGACTCCACTCTGAAGGCGTACTGTGGTATCTGCACCAAGATGTTAGCAACAGATCCTTTAAGCCTGGAAGTTGTGAGGTGGGGCCTCTCTCTCCAACTTGTTTACCCAGCACATCCAACAGATGCTCAACTGGATTGAGATCTGGGGAATTTGGAGGCCAGGTCAACACCTCAAACTGGTTGTTGTGCTCAAACAATTCCTGAGAGAGGCCACAGCCATCAGGGAATACCATTTGAATGGAAGGGGGTACATGGTCTGCAACAATGCTTAGGTAAGTGGTATGTGCCAAGTGTTCGCCAGGTAAGCGACACACATGCACCCAATCATCGACATGGCCGACATTCATCAGACCAGGCCACCTTCTTCCATTGCTCCATGGTCCAGTTCTGATGCTCATGTTCCCATTGTTGACACTTTTGGCAGTGGATAGGGGCACTCTGACTTGTCTGTTGCTATGCAGCTTCATACACAACAAAATGGGAAGCACAGTGTATTATGGCACTTTTAAAAAATTTTTTTTTTATCAGAACCAGCATTAACCATTGGCAATTTTATCTACAGTAGCTTGTCTGTTAGATCACAACACACAGGCTAGCCTTCGCTCCCCATGTGCATCAGTGAGCCTTGGCTGCCCATAACCTTATTGATGGTTCCCCACTGTTGCTTCCTTGGACCACTTTTGAATGATACTGACCACTGCAGACTGGGAACAGCCCACAAGAGCTGCAGTTTTGGGAATGCCCACATCATCAGTCATCAAGCCATCACAATTTGGCCCTTGTCAAACTTGCTCACTTCCTAATGCTTCCTATTAGAATTCCTAATACTAATACACTAACAGGTGCCATGATGAAGAGATAATCAGTGTTATTCACTTCACCTGTCAGTGGTCACGTTATGCCTAATGGGTGATGGAAACCAAAGGGGCCACTAAAGGTGTTAAAATTCACCTTATGGGGAAGATGTCTGTATGGAATTTCACAGCGATCTATTTGATAGCTGTCAATAAGTTCTTTCAGTCCAAAGTGGGAAACAAATGTGTGATTAACCTTCACTCCTGGCTATAAATAGGCTAAATCCCGGTGGTCATTTTGGTTTGGTTATCTTGCGCTGTGCACTGGCACAATCAGAAATGCTGTTTCATTACAACATAAAAAGTTTTATATGAGCAGAGCACAAGAAATGGGTCCTGCTCAAGTAGAAACAAAGGCTATTTTTCCTTTTCTCTGCTGTAAAAGAACATTCATGCACAAAATAATCTAATTAGCTACATAAACAAAGAATAAGTGTCAAGTCAGTCAATGCTGTAAAACTCTCAAAGTCAGAACACAGCTTCCGATGTGACTGCTTTGCTGCTTCTGTGTCATAATTGTGGGCATTGTTATTACAGTGATGAAAAATAATATACACAGTGCAAACAAGACTGCAGCATAATTCTCCGTCCAATGTGCAATTGATTCTGTGCACTGGGCCGTGCCGGGCCGCTAACCCAAGCTCAAGTCAAGCACGTCCTGGTTAAATTGCACAAGAGGCTGAGCTGCCTTTTGGGCAAATTAAGCCCCTCTGTCGCCCCGCTGCTGACTGCCCCAATCCTTCGCTGCCTCGTTCACACTGTTCACACTCTCCATTTTCCTCACAGACTCTGTCTCTCGTCCTCCATCCTGCACTTTCTTTTCCTAATGTGCTCCGTCCCCTCCTTCCCTCCTTGTACAGTACATACTTACACAGCTGAGCCGAGCCAAGCTGTGCTGGCCAGGCCCGCCTGCTCACCGTGATAGTAAAGGCTTTAATAAAAACACCGTTTGGGGATGAGAATTGAATTTCATACTTGGACGCCCCGACACTACATGTGTTTCTTTTAAATAAAGAAAGAAGAGCGAGTGCGAGAGAGAGCGAGAGCGAGAGCAGTGCAGAGCCACCCGGCCAGAAGGAGATATGCCGAGGCTTTTCTCATTTCTCCTCACATTCCTGCTTCCTTAAGCTCAGCTGTGTGCCTGCTGTTCCGTGGGGGAGCCAGAGGGGACATCTGGGTTGTCAATCAGTGTGATTCTACACCTTTTCCAGATAAAGCTGAGAGTTCAGTCTTTTCAAAAACAGGCTTTCAGACTTCTTTCCTATCTCTCCTTTTATTTCTTTTAGACAGTTTTGGAGATGCTAGAAGCCGATGAATGCCTTTGCTGCTCCGTGGCTGTGGCTGATTTAACACAATATTCACTCCAGTTAATGTATATGCAATTAGATTTTAGACACATGGGTTAATAGTTTCACTTGGATTTGAATAAGTTTGTTAGCAATAGCTAGCACGAGTAACCATTCACACAATGGAGGTATAATTACAAATAACATAAACAGTTATGCTTTGAAGATTTGTAATGATGTCGTTTACAGAGTTTTATTTCTTCTTCGGTACTACATCTAGTTCGGTACTTTTGTTATGAATTGAACAGTGTAAGTACCATTTGTAGGTCAGTGGGTCAGCAACATGCTTGGGAAGCTTTTTTCTCTACAGTAGATCCAGTGCTATAGGTACCGAGCTTTGGAGCAGAACTGAAGATTCAGTGTTATCTGGTCGAGGGTTCAAATGTTAAAATCTCTACTCATAGGTTGGCACATGAGAGGCACTACTTGACACTTGGCACTCCTTGAGGCGCAGCACTGTGTTAGAGGCATACATAGCGCTTATATATATAGAACTGCCTGGATATATTCCAAAATGCTTAAGGTGACAAAGACCCCATCAGCACACCTGCCTGGGAAATACAATTCGGTCAGTGATGCAGGCGTTACATTTTTAGTTATGTAACTGAGTGTACTTTTTTCTTGTTATTCTCCTCTTATTGTATCTATAACATGAATTTTTTTTTTTTAAGTGGGATGAGCTAGAGCCAATGATTGTGTACCCCACACTGAGGAAGTAGTAGTCAATATCTGCGCATGTGTACAGGGATAACTTGTGGGGAAGAATGCTGTTTAAGCTTTATTCTGGGGAAAACAGAACCTTTTTGTGCCCAGGTGGCCACTGAAACAAAGTAATGCCTCTAACTCCTCTTGAATAATTTGGCCCCATCTTATGTCAACGACCCCATATCACCCCAGTAGAGTATGTCACTCTCACATTGCTATTTTACTCGTGCTTTCTAGAATATTTAAAAGCAGAATGGGAGGCAGAGCCTTCAGCTTTCAGGCCCCTCTTCTGTGCAACCAGCTACCAGTTTGGATTTTGGACACAGACACCCTTTTTACTTTTAAGATTAGGCTTAAAACTTTCCTGTTTGATTAAGCTTACAGTTAGGGCTAGACCAGGTAACCCTGAATCCTTCCTTAATTGCGCTACAATAGGCCTTACCTATGGGGACTTCCCATGATGCACTGTGTTTCTTCTTCACTCACTATGTGTTTATACACCAGTCTGCATTTAATCATTAATTATTATTAATCTCTGGCTCTCTTCCACAACGTGTCTTTTGTCCCGTGTTCCTCCTCTCACCCCCAACCTGATAGCCGTCTCTCCCTGAGCCTGGCTCTGCCGGAGGTCTCTTCCTGTTAAAAGGGAGTTTTTCCTTCCCACTGTCATCTAGTGCTTGCTCATAGCAGGTTTGATTGTTGGAGTTTACTCTGTATTATTGTAGGGTCTTTACCTTACAATATAAAGCACGTTGAGGCAACCGCTGTTGTGATGTGGCATATTTTTTGGTATATTTATATATAAATAAAATTGAACTGAACTGAATTGAATTGAACTCCTCTCATTTAGACAGGGCTTCAACATCGTTGTCCAGGGGCATTACCGATGTAGCTACAGAGTAGTGGATATCTTCTAGAAAGAGTTTGATAAGACTACTGTCAGAGATTATTGGCTTCTTTATCAATAATGTTTCTGCAATAGTATTTTTGTTAATTTACTTTTGGACAGGTTTGTTTTCACAGCACATTTTTTCTCTCAGCAGAACCTTGTTACTATTTGCAGCCACAAAGAGGCCACACTGCATCTGTCATAACTGTAAAATCAAGACAATTGTTTCAATAAACAAAACAAAAAACATTTATTTGTCCCCCTTGTCACTTCAGTTTGTGGATCTATGAGAAATCAATTTCCCGACGATGTCTGGAAGAATAACCATATGTCATTATTGTCGAGTTCCATGGATTCTGCCACTGAGTGCTGTTGTAGCTTTGCAGATGGAAAGCTGAGTACAGCAAGCTTGCGTTGGTGAAGATGCAATTTCAGCATGTACAAAAGTAAAGCTCCAAGTCACACCAAATTACTGATTGCAAGAAGCAAGGAGCTCAGTAAGGTCAGGTTGTGTAATTTTTAGAAAGGTTGATGATGATTAGAATGTCAGCGCTGAATAACTCTTTGCCCTCTCAAAATAACAGAAAAGGTTCAAACATTTCTCCATCAGAGCTGAAAAACCATTAAAAAATAGCTGAAAGAGGAGTCTAAATAAACATGATTTTGACCTCAGCCCCTAGTAACTGACTGAGATTTGATTTCCTTAACACATCTGACCTAAGCTCACTGCTCCATGGTGCTGCTTGGCCTCTGACACACCGGTCAAGAAACAGAGGCTTAGTGTGCTTTTATTCCTCCAGGAGCTGCCCTCACATCAAACGCACACAAACAAAACAAAGCACCACAAGTGAAGACATAGTATTTAATAAAATGCTTTGGAGACTTTGCCAACCATCTGCAGAGACTCAATAACAAGTAGCACAATTCCAAATATTGGCAGAAAAATAATTTACCCTCTGTCAAAATTGCACATTTGTATACGCACACACACACACACACACCAGGAAAGATTGCTGAAAGCTTTTTTGGATTTTTTTCTCCAGTTGTTCTGCATTATCCATC
This sequence comes from Tylochromis polylepis, assembly GCA_015107715.1. Lineage (NCBI taxonomy): Eukaryota > Metazoa > Chordata > Actinopteri > Cichliformes > Cichlidae > Tylochromis > Tylochromis polylepis. The sequence continues at coordinate 11,251 of VVHJ01022563.1, forward strand.
ATAGATGGAAGACCAGGGGAATTGCTGTTGAAGCTTGCTGTGTAGGAAGAAAGGAAGGAGAAACAAATGCAGGGAGAAAGCAATGAATGAATTAAGAAGGCAGGATAAAAAATGACAGAGGCTAACACAGACGTGTGTCGTATTTGGCTAAAAGCACCTTTCAGCACTGCCTGTCTGCTTTGAGATATGATCGGCAACATTTCCATATAAATACATGTCAGTTACTCTGTTGAGCAGAGTAATGTTGAACAATTGTGATCCATCCTTTAGCCACATCCTTTACCCATTATGCTAATGTGATTACTTATTAGAAACAGCTAATGCATTGTTATCCTCTTGGGGAGGGGGGGGGGTGTTCTTCTGAGTTTTTGATGAAAAGTTGATGTTTTTATTTCACTGTAGAGAGAAATTAAGCGTAATGATTATTGAACCAGTAGTAAGGTCTCTTATATACTTGTCCCCTTAAGATGAGCTGCTATGATTTGCCCTGTGATCATAGCAAGGAGGACATGTCATGTAAAAAAAAAAAAAAGTTTCTGTAGGTATTATACACAGTACACTTTAGTTGATTAGATCCATGTTGCATAGTGTGGCTTGTTTAATTACACAGTGAACAAGTGCCTTTATGGGGAATGTGGGAATGTGCCTTATGGAAACATGCTAACAAGGGAAGACAGTGTGTTGAGATGGTGGAAGGAGTACAGTGAGGGGCTGACAAATGAAGAAAATGAGAGAGGGGTAGGAGCGATATGGATGGAGGTAAGTCAATGAATCAGGAAGTGCAGAGGATATGACATACCTGTGGATGTATGGAGATGACTAGGAAAGAGAGCAGTGGACTGATTGTTTAACAAATTGCTGGAGAGGAATGGAGATGAAGTGCACTGGTACTGAATTTCAAGATAAAGTTTTATCCCTCTGTTGTAACTACAGAGGGATAAAACTGATGAGCCATACCATGAAGCTATGGGAATGAGCTGTTGAAGCTAGGTTAAGAAGAGAGGTGATGATCAGGTCACAATGATATGGTTTCATGCTGAGAAAGAGCACTACAGATTTGGTGCTTACTTTGAGAATATTGATGGATAAGTATAGTATATATGTTGCTTTTTGCGACCAGAAGTGGTAACATTTGACAAGCAGATGATGTGGTAACAGCAATCAGCTAACGCTAGCGAGCTTGGTTAGCAAGTTGAATCGTAAGCTGTTAGATTTCACTCACCACCTTCTTGGTGAGTGACAAACTTCTTGCATGGTCTTTACCACATAACAAGTAATCTCATTTGTAATAAAATTAAATTTAGTACATGCTACAAATACAGTACAAATCTGCAAGTCCACTTCAGTAACTGGAATTAGCAAGGTGTGCCATGCCAGTATGTAAGTATAGCTATAAAATAAATTCAGCCATCGTACCATTCTTATGAAAGAGCAAACCATCCACAGAGGCTAAAACTATTTGTATCACACTGTAAATGTGTCTTTTGGTGCTGTTTAGTTAGACATTTTAACATGGGAGGTTATTGGGATTGATTTCCCAGCCTCAACTGGTCATTAGAGGAACTGCACTTTTTCTTTTTTCTTTTTTTGTCCCTTATTGATTTCACCTTTAAACTTCTGATTACATAGCTCTGCCACATTTGCTACCTACAAGCCGACAACAAGAGTCGATGGGGGATTTCCTACATTGTGTGGATGGGATTTGTAGACACCGTCTTTACATGTGTCAAGTTAGTTGTCAGTCTTCATTTCACAAAGAGTTTGCCTCTCCTTGTTAATGCTACCTGTACGATCAGGCCCTCGATTCTCACACAGTGCAATAGGAGATAAAAGAGAGCCATAATAGAGGCACAAAAAGAGAAATGATTGAAGTGTATTTTTATACTGTATATTACTGCAAGTTAGCCCTGGATAGCAGGCTATCATGAGAGCATGCAGGCCTTAATATAAAGTGGCTGTGTTGTCTCCCATTGCATATGAAATGTGGTGCAAGATGACAGTTTTTTAAAGTTGCATGCCATCTCAGGCAAGAGAAAACCTCTTAGCAGACACACACACACACACACACACACACACACACACACACACACAACTGGTAATTAACAGGCACACCATTCATGGCTCAGATGAAATGTTGTGAAAATTGTGACCTGCCTGTGGAAGCCACTCACCTAAACCAGGAGGCTTTTTTTTTTTTTAAATAATAAAACAACTCCATGTTCATGCATTGCTCTTTGCACTTTGGGGTATAAAATTAAACTCTTCAACATCTACTTTTGGCTTGATTCTCTGTATCCCACAGCAATTTCATTTAATCAGTGAGTAATTACATTCTATGTTCCCACCGCACATCTGAAACTTATTGAAAATATGTAATTGCTGTGAATAAAAAAGAACCTGCCAGACTCAGTAAAGCAATAAGAACAATTTCTTTTGGTCATCCTGGAAGACAGAAGACATGGCCCCAGGTCACTGATCCTGTGTTTTTCGAGTTGTGGACTTTCTAGTTTTGTTCATTTGAATATTTTCTGTTGATTCTTAGGTTGGCTTGTTATTTGCTTCATGTTTTCCATTTCCTTAGCTCCTGTCTATCTTGTTGTGTCAGTTTCCCTGCATTAAGTTCAGTCGTGTTTGCGTTTCCCCTGTTTAGTTATCATATTTCACTTCCTGCTTTATTTTGATAGTTTTATTCAGTTTTACTTCTCTTCATCTCATTTCCAGATTGTTTGCAGCAGACTGTGAACACCTGTGTTGTTCCCCAGCTGCGATCACTTCCCTTGAGTAGCCTTGTGTGTATAAGCAGCTTCAGTTTTCCTGTTATCCTTGCTCTGTGCATTTGTTATTGCTCCTGCTGATGTTCCTAGTTAGGTTAGTGTCCATTTTCCTGGAGTCCTTGGATTTTGTTATCTTTTTGGTCTCAGTTTTCCTTTGACCTGTTCCCTTATTTATTTATTAAAGGCATGGTTTAGATTTTCATTTGGCCTACTCCGCACAGTGTTTTTCAGGTTCACATTTGGGGTCCTCTGCCACCCACATCATGACAAAGATACAAATTTGTGGCTCATCATCATATCAGTGGGTCGCTAAGTATTCACATCCACATACAGGTACATGTTGTAACATTAGAGAGAGTGGTAAAATAAAATCACTGGAACAGAAGATAAAAACAGGAGTCCAGGTACAGATAAATCTAATGATGCGGGGAAGTATTTTAGACTCTGGGACAATAAATGGGTCAGACTCCTGCTCAGCTGTCAAGCTCTCTCATCTTAAGTTGGACAAAGAAAAAGCAGCTCCTCTGTTTTAGAGCTGACAACTCAATGGAGCAGGGCTGCACAATTTTAAAAATATATTCTGGGTCTATTTAAGATGATTGCTGTGGACATGCTTTTTTAGGAGACTATTCACATTTCAGCTCTTAAAATAATAAAATGTAAAGAGATTTATTTAAAGTTAGCTACGAAAGATTAAAGGAGTCTTACTTATAAGTAAACAACCAAATGGGATCAAAAAGAAAGCATAAGCAAAACGTTTACCTGAAAGGATACCCGAAATCAATGTTGATGCTGCGGTTGTTCTGCCTCCTGTCTGCGCAGTCCACTTTAACCTGGAGATGACCATAGTATCCTCCACATGTTGCAAAAGCACAGATGGCAAAAATCTTTGAAAGAAAAATCATAAACCAATGACCATTAGTTGATCATTTATTCAGATTCTCCAAAAGCAGTTGACTCCAATCAGCGTGTGAGTGCAGCTTCCTGCATAATGTATACGCATCAATAAATTATATGACAGATTATTAAGATCTATAATTGGTTTGAAAACAAAAACCAGAATAATTTAAAGGTTGGAAGACAACAAACAGAGCTCCTGACTGTGCCCTGGAAGGAGGCCACAGCAGTACAGTGAGATTCAATTTGTCGATGTTAATACCAAACTCACTGTGAGACCCAACTCACTGTGAGGCAGACAGCTTCCTATTTCTTCCACTTTACTGACACAAAGAACAAGAGCTTTTCTCTGCACCAGCAACTTTGAATCAATTTATTACTTTTAACATCAAACACAAACTAAAAATGATCACTACTTAAACTACTGTTGTTCATACAATGAATTACATTTTAAATGTGAAGAGAAACAGACATCATCATTTTCACCAACCTGAAGAGATAAATGCAGAAAATAAACTATCAAGCAAAGAAACTTACCGGAGCAAATATAACCATACACATTTAAAAATCACAGAGCCGAACTCCGCACGGTGCAGACAGCTTTAGTCACCAGGTTGAAATGTCACTGATGTAGATAGGAAAACCAGAGCGACTCCTCCAGCAGAGGGGAGGGCTGACAGGAGGTGCCTTCCCCAGGGAGGAGTTGAAGACATACTCAGATGCTATATTTATTCAAGCGCTGCAATAAGCTATGTAAAAAATATCAGGTAAATATTTTGCTAAGTTTACTTGTGTTGAACTGATTATGAGAATGATTCTTGTTTTTTAGGACTGGGGTGGCATGGCAAAAACATCTTTTCAAAATAAAGCTGCATTAGGAACATGAAACAGATGCAAATATCTGGGGCAGCGTTTTCATCATGACAATTATTTCTCTGAACTTAATTGGGTGAATTTGAATGCTGAAATTAAGGCTAAACATAAAACCGAACATAAGATACATAAGACTGAGGGAAATTGTGTTTGTAAATACAGAAAAAAAGGAAACAAATTAGTCTTGTGTTGCCTACCTTTGATTTCTGGGCTTTGAGCTGAAAATGAAAAGGCAAAAGAAAGACCAGAGGTTTAATTTTCTCCTTCCAGTCGGGATCTTCACAGCTTATTTAGATATCCAGTACATTACTGAAAAACTTTAAAGTTAATGGCACCCTTAGGCCAAAATCATCCTAAAAATATTAGTTTATGTGCCTGTATTATTTTTATTTCTGGTGTAATGAGGGAGTTGAATTGACAAAGATATGCAGTTGATTACTCTGGTTTCTCTAATTTTAATGTAGCTCCAGTGTAGCTGTGTTGCTTACACTCAGGTCTGATGAATATATTAATTACATTTCCTTTTAATTTCTTTGTATTCATTAATAACAACATATGGGTCTCAGTAATTACTGGGGCTCAGTAAGCCCTGAGTGTCATGGGATCTTGAATAATAATGCTAAGTAATATTAGTTCAGTGACCTCTACAAGCAAGAATATTTCCCTTCAATATTAATTTTGGTCAGTTTAACAACTGATTGAGTTAAAAATGTACCTGCAGCTGCCTGTGTTGAAATGAGAGAAAGCATCACAGCTCCTGTGCATTTTGCAGATTTTAATAATTGTTGGATTCTTTAATTACATCTTATTTTCTAAGCAACCGCTGATATTGAGGTCATGTGTGCTGATATAAAAAGTATCTTGCTGACCTCTTTTGGTGACAAATCTGTACTACAGATGAATTTTTAAGCAAGGATGGAATTAGGGTTACTGAATTATATTAGCAACGTACAGAACCACAACCTGGGTTTTAACTGTTTATTGTTCGACCAGGTGATCTGAAGATACTGCAGCAGGACTGTGCTTTTCCATCAGATACCTAAAGCAAATAAACAAAAACAAAACACCTCTTTGTATTTTTGGCTTCTTGTCAAAATCCAATTCTGAATAGTCTGAGTACTCAAAGTGAACCGATTTATTTACATTACAGCAACATGAATGCGTTTAGAGATTAAAATGAGGGCGAAAGAGAGGGAAGGTATCATCAAGACAGAACAGGCCAGTTTTGTTGGTACAAGAGCAGCTGCTGGATCTCTTCAGCAGAACATCTCAGTGAAATGTAGTTTTCATTTTTATTTTTCACAGGGGCCTCTATAAAAGCAGTGCAATTACTACATTCACATCACACCGCCAAACGTTAATACACCTGCTACTGGTCCTTTAAAGTGCCCACACTAATAATGATCTAAGAAGGAAATAAACATTGGGTAAATACATAATACACCCAGTAATTATATCATAAATGCAACAATATAAAAACAGGATATAATGAAATAGATATTTTGAAATATCCCTTTACATCATGTGAATTGTTAGAATATATACTGGAATAAATTGACCACTCAAATCTTGAATGTAATCACTGAAGAGCAGCAGGCAGCATGTGATTAAATTTTAAAAAGTCAGAAGCCCGTAATAAGAAGTTATTTTAAAATAGAAAGTGACATTGATTGTCCAATTCCCTCAGGCAGTGACCAATCACAATTCAAGTCTGCACTGAAAAGCAGCCAGAATGAGCCCGTGCCAGAGGAAACCTAGTTTCTATGAGGTGAAAGCATCTGAAAGGTAGCAAGACACCAGGTTTAATGTGTTTAGAAATCTCTCAGAATCAGTTGTGAAAGTGACAGATACCCAGTGTGCGAGAGTAAAGACAGATGTCATGTGGATTCTTTTAGAACCCATTTTGTTCCAGCTGGAGGCTGACAGGACCATTAAACTGATGTAAAAATAGAGGTTGATGCAGTAGTCTTGATGAGAAGAGACATGAAATCCCCTCCCTCGTTTAGGCAGAGATAAGAATAGTTTGTTTTTTTTGGTAATTCCCACGAGTAAAGACTGTTGCTTTGGGTTCTTTGCACCTCAAGTTAGTTTTTAAAAATGCTGTTTCTATGGAATGAGCCAGTTAACTGTGGAGAGACAAAACAAAAATCTTTGTTGTGAGATATTTTAACATCCATCTCTTTTGTTTGAAATGGACTCTCATGAAGGTTGTCAGAAATGTCTTGAAAGGTCCAGTGCGTTTCAGCAATATAAATGTTTGTTGTGGAAAACTGTGCAATAGAGAAATTTAGATTGGGAAAAAACATCAGTCCAAATAGAGGTTGTTAGTCAATCACCTAAGGGGAAAGCAAATATTCTGTTCAGGAGGTTACATGAGCTCTGACCCACTGTGTCTATCGTTTGTTCTTCACACAAAACAAAACTCCGAAGCACTGGTTTGTTAAAAAAAAGACAAGAAAAAGTAAGAAAAACTCAACAATATGGTGAATTGATTTTTTTTTCTCCCTCTTTTTTTCAGTCAGTCTACCATAAAGAAAGAGAGAGCAATTCACACTGACTTTCACAATGTCTTTGGATCGTATGGAAACCCAAAAAGGTGCAGGGAGAACATGCAAACTCCACACCTAAAGGCCCAGACGACTAGCGGGTTTGATACTACTGCTGCTGTCATGCAACAATGCTAGCCACTGCGTCACTATACTTAAGTCCATTGAAAAGGCAAATAAATAAATGGCAGGCAGGGAGCACACAAGGGCGACAAACAGGAACATAACCAGATCCTCAGTCAAGACCATGACAGTTAAGTCTTTGTCAGTTTTATATTACCCTGCAGTACTTAAATGTTATTCTCTACTAATACTCATACACTGTGAAAGTATCTGTGTTATTCATGTATGTAAAGAAAATCCTTCTGAAATGTGAAAATGGGCAATAACTGACATAGTCTTACTATTGTTAAGCAGTCTACCTCACCTTTATTTAAAAAGACTACTTCAATTAATCCAATGTAATTGATGTCAGTGTTCCCCAAGCCTCACCAGCATGCATACAGCCTGAATAAATTCAACAGCCCTAACTGTTAATCTTCAAGATGTAAAACCAAGAAATTACAGATAAGCATCTTTTATTTAACGCTCTAAAAGATGGATTTCACTGCTAGAAAGTCAGTCACATCATGAAGCTATAATATTGGGCTATAAAATGGTAACCCATACCTGACAATAAATTAAAGAGACAGTTGTGTTTCTGTGGCTTGAAAAGGAGAAATGACCACAATGTCTTGTAGCCCCTCTCTTCCATTATTGTTCCACTGGTTACCATTAGTAGTTTGGATTAGGCTAATCTTTATTAACTTTTTCTCAGTTCACTGCAAACCAAGTTAACCACAAGCCCTTTTCACAAAAGATATGCTGACATTTCTCAGGAGGAAAAGCATAAATAAATGCCAAAATGTCAGCTTTGCGAACTGTGTGGATTATTAAGTGGATGAGAAACCAAACTGCAAAACAAAGGACATGTAAACAAAAGGCTCATTGGGGGGCTGATCCAAAGCCCAAAACAAAATAAGGTCCCAAAGGTGATCAAACATATCCATATCTGACCACAAAAGGAATTAAAACCACTAGGGATGCATCCAGGAAATCTCAGAGGAATGCAGGCAGACAAGCAGGCAAACTACACAAACAACAAAACAGAGAACAGAGAAAAGACTGAGGCTTTAAATAAACAGAGGAGTGATAGAGGAGTGGACACAGCTGTGTCAAGAGAGACAGATGAGGACACAAAGACAATCAATGGGAAGAAGTCAAATTCAAAATCAGACATGATTTTAACAAAGTAAAATAAGAACTACCTCACAGAGCAACCGTTAAACACAGACCTGAGGAAGCTGAGCACAAAGTGCACACTTCACTAATAGTAAACTAGGATTAAATATAACAAGAACTAAAAGGCTCAAAATGTAAGTGTAGCTAAATAAACACAGCAAGAAAAGAGGCTCAGGATGAAACCAAACAGAAAACTTCTAAAGATACAGAACTCAAAGAATATGAGCTAAACATAATGAAAAACAACACAGAGGAGGTTAGAGTAATAAATACAGAACCTGAATGAACTCAAAAAGAAAATAAGGGAACACAAAGCCAACTCTACAGTAGAACACAGAAACCAAAGATTCAAAAATATAACAAAGGACCAATCTCAGGAAAATATATCATCACAAAATCTAAACGATAATCTCCTAAGCAAGACTAAAACCCATGGCTCATAACATTAAATTAATAATGGTTAACATCAGGGTTTAGCTGCTTCAGTTTGTAGGGTCCAAGTGTTGCTTTGCTCCTGAAAAAAAACTACATCTTACAAAACAAGAGTCCCAGTCCCCAGGGGGAACAAATGCTCTGGGAGGACTTGAGCCTTACAATTGTGTCACCATGCAGTTGATATTCCAGCCTATCCCAGCTGCCACAGGGCAAAAGCCAGGGAACAATCTATGCCAAGGCCATAGATATGTGAATTTTAACAATAATGTTCCAACTAAAACACACATCACATCTTTGCCATACGCATCTTCAAACGCAGCAGCCCAGATTACGTTAAACGACCTTTTATCATTCAGCCAACAGGGGGCAGTACTTAGCCACGGTGATGAGACGAAAAATCTCGAGCTGCAGTGACGTGTTCTCTTCCTTGATCCTCCTTCCCGCTTCAAAATTCAGTTGACAAATGTGTCAGCTGTATGCACAATAAGCTAAATGTGCTGTAACTCATCTGCTGTTGTGTGTGCTGGTTGGATAAACTGTATCCTCCAGTGGGTGAGAGGACTGTGCTGGCCTAACCTGAGCTTTTCTTTTTTTTTCTCGTCATGTTAAAGTGGTGAGGCTCCAGCCTCTCGCTGCATTATTAATGAATCTTTTTCTGGCATCACATCCCTTCTATACTCTGAAAACTGTGGGAGGAAGAGACAAGCATAAATCTGGCGGTTGTCATGAAGCCTCCACCTATCAAGGAGCCAAAACATATATAATACACTCTGAGAGCCAAATGAGTTGAGTGCAGGTTGTTTTTTTTTTGTTTTTTGTTTTGTTTTGCTGAGGACTTATCTGGAGCACACAAAGATACAAATCCAGATTAAATCAGAGTTAAGACTGATTAGATTTAATGTATATGAAAATGTTCTCTGCAGCCTTATACTTAAGAGAAGGAGCTTAAAACTATGCATGTTATATACTGTAAAAGGAGTTCATGCCACTAACCTTTGCATTTTTGGCTGTTAAGAAAAAGGCTAATAAAACAAAACACTGAATGGGCTCTTCTGAACCTGCTGGGTAGCACTTAAAATTCACTGCAAGATTAATGTCAGGAAGGGAACATGAAAATATTAAAATTACGATTTCTAGTTTTTGGCCAACGGGGTTTGGGGGCGGGCATGGAAGCCTGGGTTATGTAAAAGGATTTGTAAATTGGTAATTTCCTCAAAATGGCTTTCTCTTTTCTCCTTTCCTTTTTAAACTTGTAAACTGTTTCCCTCCCTGCAATCCACACGTCCACTCGGTTGTGTTACACATAAAACAATATCGGCTTAATCTGAAAGGACTTAAAATCCCAGTTTCCCTGGATGTAAACTCATTCCTGGTGAAATTAATCGTCATCACTTGCTCGGTGTGAAGTCCTCTAAGAGACGGCTATAGTAGCTTCCAGTGCTGACACTGACCCTATTCCATCAATCTCGCATTAAAAACACTCCCAGCATTTAAATATTTCAAAGAGCTCCTCCAGAGAAGCTCTGAGTGTGTGTGTGTGTGTGCGTGCCATTTTCCTACTGACAAACACAAACACCAAATGAAGAATGTAGATCTGAAAACATAAACTCCAAGTTAAATCTGTTAGTGCAAAATTAATCCCGTCTTTGCTGTTTTGCTCCATTATTTACACTGTTTCAGAGGATATAACATCACGTGAATAAAATAAACATGCTCAGTGTCTATATACCATAACAGAGAGGTTTTAGAAACAACTGAGGTGAGGGAGGGAAGTTATGAATACATCATCAAGCAGTTAGTCTGAGATGTTTCCACTGTGCTGCACTGTCTGGTGCATCGCTGTGCAGTTTACCTATCCAGTCTCTGCCAGCTGTACAAAGAAAAGCACCGTGTAAAAGAAAAACACGTGTCTATGTATCTTTTACTTTAAACAGGTAAAATCGACATTGACCTGGCCAAGAAAACGAACCAAAAAGACAGGTCTGTAGTGTTTTTAAGGCTTCTGTTTGTGTAGTTATGATCTTTGCCCTTGTTTTCTTGATAGTTTTCATTAGGTCTTTTGATGTGTACTTTAAACATTCAGTGTAAAATCCCATCTGAAAAAGAGGCTGTCAAGGAAACATTCACTCTGGCATCAGGTGTGATGATGAAGTCAAGCAGGTCCTCAAAGAGTATGCTTGTAATTAATATGTTTCTAAGATAGAATCAAGGATAGTTCGAATGATTCATCTCATCTCTACTAAAATCTCTACTCAAAGTCACACGTAGTCATTTTATTTACTCCAAGGATTTTCATTTTATGAGTTATTTGACAGATGTGTTGATAAATGTGAACACGGCTAAAGTAAAAACAAAAAATAAATAAAACATTTTGTCTGATGTTGATTTGTTACGTGAGCAACACATTACCTGAAACTGCATAAAAACTCAGGTTCAAAGTTCAGTATTTTGTAAATAACAACAGCTGAGAAAGAAAATCTCACCAAAAGGTCAGCGCTATGCTTGTTTTGGAGCTTTCCGTGATGTCACATGCTTTTCATCACCAGATGTCCTGCTCAGGGAATTGCAGATGTTAAAAATCAGTCATTTATTTTTTTTAAATAGTTTTTTGGCTAACAACAGACCACATGGCTGTTTGTATTTGACAAACTCATAGACAATAAGTTTTTGGGCAGTTGCGTAAGTTTTGTAATTTTTTCCTCTTTACAGAATATTGTAAACCAAACAATAAAGATATGATTAAAGTGCAGACTTTCAGCTTTAATTCAGGAGGCTTAACAAAAGCATCGCATCAACTGTTCAAATGCAGCCATTTTATACACAGTTCCCCATTTTCAGGGGCTCCAAAGTAATTGTGCAATTGACTGATAAACTGTTTTATGGCCAGACAAGGCCTGTTCACAAGTTGCTACATGACAAATTAAGCAGAAAAAAAGATTTGAAGTTGATGTCAAGAGTTGAGCTTGCATTTTCACTGAAATACTTAATATGAAGTCCAAAGATATTTTTGATGTAAGTGAAAAAGTCCACCATTAGGCTGAAATTCCTAGATAAACCCGTCAGCAAGATTTAAAAAAAAACCTTAGGAGCATCAAAATCAGCAATCGCATACATTCTTTAAAAAATTAATAGCAACTGTAGTTGTTGTAGCTCAGTCATCAACTAATTGGAAGCTTGGTGTTTAGATCCCTCACTGCTCCAGTCTGCATGCCCAGACATCTTAGGCCACACTTGAGGGCCACTCAAGAACAAGAAGACCAGATTAGACTTTGCTGGTGAAAAGAGCCTGTACAGTTCTGGAAAACGAAATCTCGAAATAGATGAAACCAAGATTAATTTGTATCAGAATGATGGGGAGAGAAAAGTATGGAGCATATCACATCATCCGTCAAACATGGTGAAGACAATGTTATGGCATGAGCATGTATGGCTGCCTACATAGCCAGGCTGTTGACAGGAGTAGCAGGAAGGGCTAGCTGCTCTGTTCAGATTCATCTGAAAGCTAAAAATGAATGATTGGAAAGCATTTCACAGTGCAAATGGATAGTAGCCAGACCCTCTGAGATAGTAGCCAAGTCAGTCACCTGAACAACCCAACAGAGTAGCTTTTCAAGCTGAAAGACCCACAAACAAGCAGCAATTTAAACTAGCAAAATTACAAAATTATATAATTGGCCCCCCAAAAAACCTATGGACTTAACTATAGTCATACTCTGTGCTTCTCAACATGTTGTAGTTTTCCAGCTTCCTGCCTCACTGTTTTAGATCATTCGTGCCAGTCTCATGAAGACACTATTGAAAAATTTATCAAAAGCTCAACAAGAGACTGTCCTCCCAGGAAAAACAACTTCAGTCATTTCAGTCTGTAATGAAGACCTCTAGTGACTGCATTTATTATCATGGGAGCAAAGAAGAAAGTTCTTCTTCAAATTTAAAGTTTGTTTTTCATGTTTCCAAGTATCAATACCAAAAGTAAAACTTCTGAGCTATAACGGAGGAGAAATCTTCAAATGCTTAAATTTTTTGGGGCAACTGGTATCTGAAACCAAAGTGAAGAAAAATAATACTGCAAATGTTTCCCCCTAAAACAAAAACAAATTTAGCAGCAGTTGCACAACAAGAAGTTTTTTTCTGCACTTTCAGTTACATTATAGTACCCTGGAGAACATCAACATTTAATGTGTACACACTCTAGCTGAAGTAGAAGAGTGAGGTGAAGAGCATCAGTCAATAATTAATGTTTAAAAGGTTTTGGAAGTTCTGCTGCTGGTTTTGGTGCTAAACCTCTCCAAGGGCTCTAAAATGTGTGCAGAAAACCAAGGAGTGTCAGTGTACAAGCACCCAACGGAAGCTGGCAGTGGTCTGTTGAGGACTTAATGAGCTGAGGACTATGGGGAACAAAGGCAAATGTCATCCTTGGTATTAACATGGACAGGCTGTGTGAGTAAAACCTGAAGAAGAAGGACAGTTAAATGCCAAGTCAGGGCAACAGAAAATACGGGAGTCCTTGAAAGCATGGTTACTTGCTGCTCAGACACTTAAAGAACATCTGGAGTAGCAGCCAGTCAGTCCAGCTGTCAGAATCAATTAAATCACAGATGAAGTATGCAGGCCTGCTCATCCTCCGTCCATGCTGAGCTCACAGTATAAGGGCTGTCATGGATGTTCTGGCTCTGGAAGTATTATAAGAGCGAGCAGGGAAGGTAAACACAAACCAGGGTCAAAAGGACAAGAAATAGTAAGGAAAGATAATTTTGCAGTCAAACATAACCTAAAAATAAAGGTGGTTCCCTAATTCTGAAGGAAAGTCAAACCTACTCATTCAACACGTTCAGAAAATCTGTTGACAAAATTTATCTCTTACCACTTTTTACAGATATTCGAATTAAATGTTCACACTTTTAATTACTCTGATTATTTATGAATTTGTATCCGGCTAAACCTAAATAAGCTACACTGAAAGGAAAAAAAAAAAGATTCTTCACTCTCAATAAATGTGAAGCAATAATTCTGTGTAAAATGCAAATAAAAAAATATAAAATCAAAGGTTTGTTATTCAAATAATTCATCACTGAGGGATGATGTGCTTTGTATAAACTGTATATCAATTAAGTAAATTTCTTTTGATCAGATTCCTTTAAATGTAACATTTTACATTGTATTTTGGCCAGGTTTAAAAAAATAAATAAATAAATTTCAGTGTATGATATATGTGAATCTCCTGAATTTGAGGTGAAATGTTCAGTAAGCAAGTAGGGCAGAACAAGGGTGAGCTGGGAGTTGTAGAGCCAAAAGAGAAACCAATTATATCGTGAAAAATTTTTAAGTAGTGGTAACTTTTGAGTATTTTAGTGGAATGAACTGTGCTGCTACTTCTTGAATTTTAACACACAATACTCATGGCAGTGTAGGCTTTATTATAAAGTATCCTATCCTATGCCCCTTCCTAGACTGTAGTACACATACATTTGGATACGGACTTTAATATAGTTCAGTTATTGTGTTTTGTTGTGTAGACAGAACTTCTAAAATAAGGAGGTTTTGCAAGTTCTCTCATTCAGCAGGGGATGTTAAAAAAAGATTGACTCTCACCAATTTGGCATTTCAGAAGCTATTATAGTCCAGATTAAGACAATTTTTCATGTTTTTGTTTTCTAATTTGGTTATATCATTATTTATTCAATGGAGTTTGTTAATTATTTATCGTTTTTCAGGATTTTTAAAAAGGTAAGATAAAAAAACTATTTCTTTATTTATCTGTTTAACATTCAGTTTAATGGTGTCTGTTGAAAGTTAGTTGCTTTGTGTTGTTTTGTTTTTTCCTCATGTGTGTATGTATCTGTAATCGAAGGCCACAGTTGGCAAGAAGATATTCCAGCCTGCACCTCAAAAATAACCTTACTTTCTTGTTAAGATACTGAAAAATGCATTTTGCGCTGTTATGAGGTTGCAAGTTCTTATTGCCATGGTTGATTTTGGGTTTTGTGGACTTTGAACTCTGATCTATTATTTAGCATTCTCTGCTTTTGATCATAATCTGAGTTTTGTTGTTTGGAGTTTTCTGTCTCTATTCTTGTAACGCTTCTGTGTTTAGTTTTTTTTTCTTGTTGCTTTTGTTACCTGGTTTTCCATTAGAGATCAGTATTGTTTTGATTCCTTGGGCTTTACTCTAGCCTTCCTAGGATGGAAAAGCCAGACAAAGCCTTCCTTTTGTGATTTGATAAGTCTTTGCCTCAGTTAGTGATTCCCTGTTTAGTTACTTCCTTTTTTATTTTGATACTCTGTTGTCGTGGATATCTTGTATTTAGTTTTACTTCCTCCCTGTCCTTTCAGCCACGAACCCCACCAGTTACCGCTCCCCTTGTTATTTTGTGTACATGTTGTTTGAGCCTCCCCTTGTCATCTTGTCCACATTTCCTAAGTGTATTCTGGATGTTTGGCTTCCTTGTTATCTTTTGGATTCTTAACTTTGTGACTTTGTGATTTTTTTTAATGTAATTTAATTTCTACTTTTTTGGACCATGAACTATTAAGCTTGTTTAAACTTTATCCCTACCTCAAGAGTCCTGCATATGTCAAACTTTGTCATCAACACAGAAGTGCTGGCAGTGTTAATAATAATATGTACATCAAATGCAAGAAAAGGACTTACTGTTTCTAAAATGCCCAGATGGGACACTATGTGGACTAAATTTTGCCAGTTTTTTTGGGTTGGTTTTTTTTTACAACCCTGTATGCATTATTAAGAAACCCATTCATCCAGACAAGCTTTTGTGAGGTCAGACACTGATGCTGGATGAGAGGGTCTGGCTTTCAGTCACCATTCATTCCAAAGAAGATCAGGGCCAGTCAAATTTTTCAATAGCAGATTCATCCAACCGAGCCATAATAGACCTTCCTTTGATCACGCCCAAATGGGCTTTCTCCAAACTGAAGCATTTAGATTTCGCTTCTCTGGAACTAAAGAGGAGGCTCTTAGGTTAAAGCCCACAGCATTTTCCCTCCAAATTTAACTGGCACAGTTGAGAGAGGCAGGTAATGTTCTCCTGGCATTTCAAAAACCCAGACTCATCCATCAAACTGCCAGGTAGAGAAGCGTGATTCGTCACTCCACAGTTTCCACTGTTACAGAGTCCAGTGGAGGCGTGCTTTACACCATTTCATTCAAAGGTTGTCAGTCTTCTTGGTGATGTAAGGCTCGAAGGCAACTACTCCAACATTAAAACCCATGCCATAAAGTTCCTGGCTCACGGTTTTTGTGCTGATGTTAATGTTGCTGACTTTTACTCACTATGAAGCTCAGCACTCGGTGACCCCTCTCTGTAACTTTACTGGCTGAGTTGCTGTGGTTCCTAAACACTTCCTCCTTTGCAATAACACCACTTACATTTGATGATGGAATATCTAGTAGGGGAGAAATTTCACAAGCTGATTTATTGCATCACTGGCATCCTATTACAGTACCATACTCAAATTCACTGAAGTCTTTAGAATGACCCATTATGTCTTAGTCATCACATTTGGCATTCATTGACTAAGAGGTGTGGTCAAATACTTTTGTCCATATAGTTTTTTCATTACCTTAAAATTTTTTACTTTGTCTTTGTGCTTTATTTAAAAAATGCTTGACTACTCTAATACTTGAATACTCAACCTGGGTGTCTTTTGTCTTATGTAGTCTGGGAGATGATTGAATGATGGGGTGGGTGTAGTTTCCTCTGTGGTGGGGATGGGTGGGCCGCCCCGGGCTCTGTGGGGCTTGGCGGGGCTGCTGCTATTGGCCCCGGTCCGGATGGGCCCGGGCCCCCTGGCCTTGATGGATTCCAGAGAACGGGGGTGCCTACTGGGGTCAGCGGGGGAGCTGGCCCCAGGGAGGGGCTACTGCCTCCTCCCCATTCTTTCCCTCTCCATCCCCAACTGCCTCCCTCTTCCTGCTCCATCACACCCACCCACACATACAAGGCTTTGAGGTACAGGTGTGTCACTGAGGTGCAGGGGAGGCATTCCTCCTCCTCTGTCCTCTTTGGCCGCCTGTGCCTCAATTTTATTCCACAACCTAGACATCCACATTGTTCATACTCTCATAACACATACATACAGGGCCTTGGGGGTGGGCACACTATACGGTGTCCAGAGGATGGTTTGTGCACTTAACCCCTCT